>CANSZD010003792.1:0-274772 GCA_947648045.1 Beta corolliflora | reverse complement strand
GTACTCGAGGACCGAGCCTATCGTAGAAGGCCCCCGGGGAATTATTTGGCCGATGGGTCAGCCCTCCAAAGCAGACGCTGGCGGTGATTGCCGATCATCGATCCCCAAAAGAACAGACGAATACGCAGAAATTTGGCCTTCACCGCTTCAACAATGAAGCAGACATGAGGCCCCTTGCCAAGCGCCTGTAAGGCGACGGGTGCCCGAAACATCAGCTCACTGGCTCCCACCCCAGCTCATCACACATGGGAATCTGGCTTTGAGGGAAGACAGCATGAGAATGTACTCCTGAAGGAAATCAAGGAAGAAGGAGGAATATGGCAACCTTCGAAATCACACATATTCCAAGATCAAAATCAACAGTGACAGCGCTAATGAGGTCAAGCAAATTACTGAAAGATCTATCACCCAGCCCCAATGTGACCCTCGACCGAGCCCTACCTCGGGATGGACAAGTCGGGTGACGTCTGGCAAAGTGGACGGGGCATCGCCCGAAGACGAGCTTAGAGGCAAGAGAAGATAAAAGCCCGATGGCTCAGGTTCCACGAGGGCGCCTATACAAGAAATCCTTTCACTCCATCCACTCCTTCGGTGCCTAACCACGCGAGGATTACATACTTCGAGAAATACACCAGAGCTTGTGGTAGCCATCAAGG
Organism: Beta corolliflora; assembly: GCA_947648045.1. Taxonomy (NCBI): domain Eukaryota; kingdom Viridiplantae; phylum Streptophyta; class Magnoliopsida; order Caryophyllales; family Amaranthaceae; genus Beta; species Beta corolliflora. The sequence goes on along the minus strand of CANSZD010003792.1, from coordinate 274,116 downwards.
CGCCAGACTATAGCCGCTAAAGCCCTTCGATCGGGTACTATCAAGCCAACATTAAAGGAAGATGCTCTAACTGGGTCCGAAAGTGCAAGGGAATGCCGATGCACGCCAACTCCGCCCTATCAACCAATATGTGCCCCTCAATCATAACTGTGCCCCTCTCGCTTTCGACATGTGGGGCATTGAAATTCGCTGCCTTTCCTCTCGCGCTGGGGCCGGGAGGTTCTTTGCTGGCTCAGCCGATTACTTCACAAAGTGGGTCGAGGCCCAACCACCGGCCTCCATCACCGACAAGCAAGTTCTAGCTCATCTGGCGTAACTCGATAATCCCGATTCGGCGTCCTCAAGTCCTCATACTCCGATACAACGTGGGCGACAATTCAACAGCCGCCCCACGAAAGAGGACGTTTCGATTCCGGCATCGAAACCAGTTCTCCACACAATGAATTCCCAAACCAACAATGGTCTATCGGCTTCGAGGCCGCCAACAAAGTAATTCTCAAAGGATTGAAAACCATGCTAGAAGCGGGCCAAGGGCTCATGGATCGACGATCTACCCGCATATCAGGGGGCGCACGAGGACAACGGTTCGAGAGGCCACACAGACAAACACCGCTCAATCCCTGCTATGTGGGAGTGAGGCCGTGCCGCGCCGAAGCAGGCATACCTTCGCCACGGATCCTTTTCTACGACTATGACAAAGAACGCGTAGCTGAGAAACGCATCAACCTCGATCTCCCCGAGAGTCGAGGCAACGCACTTCTCGAGGCCATCTCCTATAAACTCAAGATCACCCGCTCTTCACTCGATGAGTCAAGCATCGAATTTACAGTCTACTCCGGAAGCCGAGGCCACCGGAAGGAACCTCGCCTTGGTAAATTACAGTTGTACCCAACTAGGAAGGACCCTACAAAATCACAAAGGTCATTCGATCGTGCACATAACGCCTCGAAGACCAGAAGGCCGCCTCTGCCTCGTCCTTAGAACGCCACAATCTTCGAAAGTCTCTACTGATAAGCCGAAAGGCCCGCCTTCGGCTAAAGACATCTTACAAGTTCTAGCCTCGAAATTAGGGCATCTACTATATCTTTGGTGTAACGACGAGCCATCTTTTGTAAAGTCAGTTCTCAAGAATGTTTGTAAAACATTTATCGAGTTGTAATAAATCTAATGAGTTGTGATACATCTACGGAATTGCACCTGGATTGGCCGCAAATTTTGCAAACAAAATCGGAGGGTGGCGCTTTCATATACGCCATCTGATTGTAATATACCCCTCAAGTCGTAGTACGCCTATCGAAGTCATACCAAACATGGACAAAATTTCAAAGGCAAAAACTTGTTAAAATAAAAGCACATCGATGAGTAAAATAGTAATTTAGGGTTTTTCTGTTATACTAGCTTTTCAATTTCTAAATAATACCCTAACCTTTTAAAAATTTACCCAGCATCTCAAACTTACATTTCTTAATGCACAATGGCCTTACCTCCGTTATTAATTTCATTTACTTTTTATAATCTAGTGGTACTAATCTAATCTCAGAAATATTTCCTTCAAGCATTAAACTATGTATAAGTTAAATTAGTTCCATAAATCAAAAAAATAAACTAGATTAATGACATATAATCACTGTAGGGGTATCGTGCATTAAATAAGGTAACCTTGAGAGTACAAGTATAGAATTTTTGAAAGGTTCGGGGTACAACGAAATTGAAGAAACACAAGGATATAACGAGAAAACCTCAATTTTATTAATGAAGAGAAGTACAAGCCATCGAGAAGGCAAAGTTACACACATAGGGAAATATCTAAAGATTAGAACTAAAACTATATGGTCTAACATTAACCCTTGTAGGAATGCATGAAAAAAGAGAAAGATGAGGGAGGTTGAATCGGGGTGCACGCCCTCGAGACGGCACGGCAGAACCCGGTCCTCGACTTGACCGAGAGACCCCACGCCGTCCTCCCTCAAGGAGTCCTCAATCTCCCGCCAGAAAGGCCAAGAGGCAAGATCTCGAAGGACGGCTCGAACGCCCTTAAGAGCCCATGTAGCGACCGACCTCGGAAGTTCAAGAGAGGCATCCGAGGAAAATCCTCCCGCCTCAAAGAGCTCCCCACCCCGATGATCGCCTCCCGACAAGAAGTCGCTCCCGGACAAGATCGTGAGCCCTCTTGCCGGCTCCTCCGCCCTTGCCAAAGGCCTCCTTCCCGTCCTTCGAGGCCCGGGATGATGCCCTTCCGCCGGCCGGAATCCTCTCGCTTAGTGAGGTCCTCGATGATCCGCTGAAATCGCCCATCTTCTCTCGAACCAACCGATCCTTCTTAATAGCCCCCATCAGCCTCATGTAGCCGAGACGCAATCCGACTCGACGGTGAGGGAGCTTCATCGAAGGACATCAGTGTCCTTGACTCCAGCAGGGGCACTACCCCGAGGACGATGCGCAGAGCGAGACCCCGATCGAGAGCCACAGAAAAACAAAGGCGAAGCAACAAATGCTTGGCCAAGTAAAGAAGAACGGAGAGAAGAGCAAGCACATACTCGACAAGAGTAGCCTTCAGGCTTCGAGCTCCCCGATCACAAGACTACTGAAGAGTCGCCCCACTCCGGAGTCAGCCACCAAGAAGGCGAGGCTCTTTCGAACCTCCCTAAAGAAGGTCGACCGAAAGTGCGTGGCATGGTGGCACCGCAGCTAGCCGACGGGGACCTCGACCTCGACCTCTTCGCGGCTCGGGCCCGCCGCACCCTGTGAAGTAACAGAAAGATAACCGAAGTGGATCTTTTCCTCGTAGTTTAGTTCCCGAGGGGCTCCCGCCCACAACGAGCCAAGGGAGGAGGGCCTTTGCGGACCGAAATTATGGTCACATCCTCTCGAGGACGCCGCCGAGTCTCAAGGCCTTCGAGGCATCGGGCAACCTCCCTGATCAATGCGGAGGCGGACTCGAACCCACCATCGCCGGGCGGCGCCGTCGCTCGAAGAGCCTCCTGAGTAATCATTGGACGAGACATCACGTATAGGCAAAAAACTACGGCCGAGCAGAGTCTAGAAAGAGGGATGGTGTGGACGGTGTAATGACAAGCATGAAACGTCTCCAGGACTTATATAAGGAAAGTGAATCATGAATTGCGACCTAAGGTCGTAACAACGCTCCTCACGGGCCTCCTAAAAGCAAAAGCCCAACATCCAAAGGGCCTCGCTATGTGTGCAAGGCCCAAAGACCCCCGTGGCACCTGTAAAGTATGGGAAAGACGGCCTTACCCCAAAAGACTCGTGAGAGATTATCCAAGTCCAGGGCTAGAGAGGCGACTCGCTTCGCAGCTACCAAACGGAAGATAATGTCACACAAGAGTAGCAAAGTCCACACGTAACATAAAATGACTCGAAGGGTAATTTGAGACGAAAGACAAAAGCTTCTCATCAAGTAGCCTAAAAGATTAAAAAGATACATCCTAGAGGGTGCATAAGCTAAATACAAAATAAGCTAAATACAAAATCTATTCACGCAGCTAAATACAAACACCTACTCATCGCCGTAGCCGCTCGACAAAGTTACTCGATGAAGAAAGAGAAGCCAAACTCGGGGAGCCTCCGAGCCCGTCGTCACCTCGCCCCCCGATCCTCTTCGTCCAGTGGGCATCTCCACCTCCCAAGAAGGGTTCTCCGGCTCATAAGCAAGGCATCGACGCCCTCAACGGGAGCCTCGTGAGGTCGGGATAGAGTCACACCTCCAAGTCACAGATACGACGCTTTCATATTCCTTCTCGACTGTGGCCTGGGCCGGGCCGAGGGAGAAACCCCGCCAAAGGCCTCCCGCAACCTAGTAAGGGTAACTCGTGTCGCCACTTCGCCCTCGAGACCCAGCTGTCGGCTACAAAGTCCCGACTGCACTCGAGGTTCACCACTGAGAATGATCTTCTCTCTGTGCGAGGTCGAAGACTCGCCTTCGACGAATCGAATGGCTCGATCGAGTCCCGTTAGCTCTGGAGCATCCTGGATCTTTTTCTCCATCTCTCCTCCCGAACAAAGAAAGTTGTTCTCCTTCTCCTCGAGGTCCCTTTCGGAGCGGCCTCTAGCTTGAGCTTGTAATTCAAAGCAAGCTCCCTCTGGCGTGCTAAATCCTGCCCTGGGAGCACGGAAGGCGATGGCACTGTCGATGACTCATAACGCGCCATTCGAACCGAGCACCGGAAAGACAAAACAACATGATTAAACGAACTTTACAACAAAAAGGGTGGAAACTGGGCAAAAAGAAAAAACTCACATCGATCCAGGAGGCGTGAAGCCCTTCGACTTCCTCTCCTGAGGCTCGAAGTAGCTCTACATCGGCTTTGGTCGAAAGGCCTCTACATCGCCCTTAACGGAAAGTCGAGCACGGGGCTTTCTCGACCCTGGGAGAGTTCTGGAAGGGCTTGTCTGGGTCCGGATCCTCCGTGCTTGCCCCCTTCCGCCTAGGGGGTCTCCTCGTGTCGTGAGGCTCTCCCCGGGCCTCCCGACCTTCAAGTGCCCGTTGCCGACCTAGAGGGAGGGTTCAACGATCACTGCCCGGCCCTCTCCCCAAGACTCGGGGGAGGCACATGGCCGCCGCAGACGGAGGACGAATACGAGGCCTCTTCACCCTGATCCTACCAGAAAACAAAAGTTAGAACGTAAAACAAAAGGATCGATAATCGATCGAGAGGTGAAAAGTTACCTTGGGAGAACGAGGGACTCGAGCTTCCCACTCCAGAGCGCATTCTCGAACCCGCGGCTTGCCACTAATCGCCCTCATGATTTCGCCGAGTTCTCGACGGCACAATCGCACAAAACAAACAAATGCTGCCCACGACATGTCGATCAAAAGCAAGTACACCTAGCTACGAAAGTCCTACTCCGGGGGATAAGCCTGACTAACCCCATCGAAGAGAGGAAGGGTTGCTCACTCTCGTGTCCTCCCGCACTAGGGTTCCAATAAGGACTGCGATCGCTAATACCACCAAAGTAATGGTCTCGGCAATAGATCACAACCCCGGCCTCGTCCTCCGACATCCAAGGCACTCGACCTATTCAAGGCCATGTTCTACCTTCAAGGCATAAAGGAACGACCGGAAAGTCCCAATGCTCGCTCGATATATGTACATGAATTCCGTACGAAAATTTCGCTGGGCTGTCGAAGGCACGGTCCCTACGATTCAGAAGGAAAGCGCGCTGGAATGTGTACCATCCTTCACCATTTCGAGGTCGGCGACATCACAACCAACCTCATCAAGTTCCGCCAAAGAACTGTGGCTGGCTTGACCGCCATCATATCGCATATAGCGAGGAAGCCAACCATCGAGCCAACACTCGTTGGGCATCAATCGACAAAGGGCCGTGTTATGAGTACGCAACACCTTCACAATGAAAGGGCGGACGGGAAATCTCAAACCCAATTCGAGGTAGGCCTCAGATAGAGCAATACAAACTCGTAGGAGAGGAGCACGTGACGGCTCGCTCTGGGCTCGGGGATGTAAAGGGCATATGGATGTCGAATCCAATACGACGTGTCGAGAAAGTGCATATTGCCTAAAAGAAACCGCATGAAAGGCCCTCGAACGAAGAAATGTGCAATGCCCTTGCACCGAGTCCCGGCCTCCCCCTCTCCTCCACTCGTACCGGCCTCGAGAATGATCTTCACCCCGCGCCTCCATTACTCGAACGACCTGGCCATCGAGAAGATGGTCTAAGTAACTCCTAATTGCCCGAGGGCGAGCGACAGCTACTTCGTATGGGGGATTATTTATTTCCTCACTCCCATCGTACATTATTGAAGCCCCATTGCCGAGCATGGTAATGCATCGAGCACCCGCGAGGGACGGATGATCTAATGCTACTTGACACCACGAGCACCCCATTTATTAACACTCCGTCGAACAAAGGCTCGAGTGGTGCGGAGGGGGTGTCCGAGCTGCACGAAGAACCCCTTTATTTATCAAGGGGAGATCCCCGCCCAGAAGGTCCATTTATTAATAAAAGAAAAGGGGGAAAGTGGGTCGTACCTTATCGTAAACACCTTCGTGATCTCGCACTCGAAGAAGAATGCCGATCGATTTAGGTAACCTCGACATAAAGATCTTCTCAAGCAATGGAATCCGTAAAGAAACGTGAATGGGACAAAATGACACTGGCCCTCCCCCTATTTATAAGCAAACACCGTGCAAAAACCGTTGGTATGTCAGTGATCGGGGAACCTCCTAAAGATAGCAAGGCTAACATCGGGGCCCTCAATAGGGCCCAACAATCGCCTTAGCTAGAACATCGAACCTTAGCTACCCGACTAGTCCATCCCACTCGCAGGTTAACTAAATTCAACTAAAAGACCTACACTAGCACCTCGCCCGCATCGAGCGAGGGATACTCCAAGTCACCTCAACTATCGAGCCTGTGCCCGTCAAGTGCTACAACATCGGAACACCCCCGGAGCACAAAATCGTCGCCCTCACCACCCTGCAGCGAAGGTTCAACGATCTCTCAAAGAGCTCGACGAATATCGCCCCCGTCCCCCAAAGGCCGCAAGACTCCGACCCCCGAGTTACATAGGGCTCACTGCCCCCGAGACATCTCGAGCGAGGTCGTGGACGCCCTCGAGGTACGTGTGGCTCATTTGCCTCGGACACCTCGAGCGAGGTCACCGACGCCCCTCGAGATACATAGGGCTCATTAGCCCCCGAGGCATCTCGAGCGAGGTCATGGATGCCCCTCGAGGTACGCGGGGCTCACCAGCCTCGGGGACATCAAGAGCGAGGTCATGGACGCCCGAGATACATGTGGCTCATTAGCCTCGGGACATCTCGAGTGAGGTCACTCGACGCCCTCGAGATACATAGGGCTCATTAGCCACCGGGGGACATCTCGAGCGAGGCATGGATGCCCTTCGAGATACATGGGCTCATTAGCTCCCGGACAACTCCGAGCGGGCATGGATGCCCTTCGAGATACATGGGCTCATTAGCTCCCGAGGCATCTCGAGCCAGGTCATGGATGCCCCTCGAGATACATGGGGCTCATTAGCCCCGAGGCATCTCGAGCGAGGTCATGGACGCCCGAGATACACGGGCTCATTAGCCCCCGAGACATCTAGAGCGAGGCCGTGGACGCCCGTCGGAATCCATTTGGCTCAATAGCCCCCGGGGCATCTCGAACAAGGCCCTCGAGGTCCAGGATCGACTTTCCGCGAGATATACGATATCCGGGGAGTCCTCTCACACATCTCGCGTGGGCTAATGCTTGGGCCCAATATTCCCGGGGCCCGCCTAGGCGGAGAACCATCAAAACCCCTGTGAGGGAACAGGAGACTTACCTGATGGTCAGCTCTAGCTCTAGACGCCTAGGGATCTCAAGCAAGAGCAAAGGCTCATTGCCCGAAAAGGCAACATAGCCAAACAAATCTGAGGGCTTCATCTCATCAATGTTCCCTTTATGGGGATTCTCAAGGCTATAAATACCCAAATGTCTCATTAATGAACAATGCGTAATCAATTCTACCCCAACCGCTCAATACCTGGCGCTAAGCATCCTAACCGACTTCGGAAGGCCGGAGGAGCGATCCTGAACACCCTAGCCTAACTCTCATTCTCGTTGTGCCTCCACGGCCCCTTCGAGCACTCGGCCATCGTCAACGGCACCTCGGGTCTCTCTTGACCAACTCCCCTACCTCACAAGTTTTTACCCGAAACACTTATCATTCATTTCTTTTATTATTAAGGTTTTAAAATACTCTAACAACTAACACATTTTTGTTTTTCCATTTCCCTCTCTTTTATATATAAAGAGAGCTAGATGAAATTAAATCCTGACATTTGTTTTATTTAACCAGTGTACATTTTATCACATTCAATTTTTATATTCTATCAACACTTAATCAAACAAATTAGAAGCTGAAGGTGTACATTAGAGATCGTAATGAGAACAAATGTAACCATTAAAAAGAACATAAGGAGTAACTTTTAAAGAACATCTATTCTCCTTCATAATTAATTTTTTTATCATAATCGATCATTCTTTTTAAAAAAACTAATTATTTGATTAAACAAAGTGAAGTAGACTAGGGGTTGGTAGAAAATTGACACTTCTTTGTGTTCTTGTTGCATCATACTCCTTGAAATCACTTTCTCATTAATATACTCCAATGATATATCCTTATGAGAGGTTTCAAGGTTTTTTTATTACATCAATAAAATGTCTATGCTAGCAGTTTTTTAGCCGTCCAACATTATTCTTCTCAAATATAATTGGTGTATTCCGAAAAAGCTCAATGCACGTAAATGAGACAAAAGCTCAACACACAAGAGTGCCAATGTTCAAGAGAGTCGTAATAATTCTAACTCATATAGTATTATATGGGTAAAATCATCATAAATCCATAATCCGGAGTCTCCATTCAATACCAAAACTTTTTTTATGTCATTAAAAAATCAGAAAAATAAATTTCTTTTTTATTACGCGTCTTTAAAACTAGATTTATCATCCGTCCTCCATAAAAAACATAAACGAAACATATACTCTTAATAAAAAAAATATAATATGTATTGTTATATTACTCCATATGGCACATACTAGTAGTAAATAATCATTAAATTTAGGTTAATACACTCTACCACTAATTACACATGAGAAAATTAGAAGGATTTGTCAAGAACTACCACAAATCACTTTCCTTAATATCCTCTATCATCTTGAGTTTAGAAAACAAATCTATAATAATCCTCAAAATTAATCAATTATTCAATTCATCTCCAAGCTTCTATAATCCGAAGCACCATTATTTCTCAAAACCAAGAAATCATAACAAATACTGTTACCATTACTGCTGGTATTAGTACTACAACCAATAATGGTTTGACTGCAATTACAATCTTGACTACTTTCCATCCCCAAACTGCAAGTGAAGCAAATCCTTGTCCCTGTTTTCAAGGATTCATGATTTTGTTGATAAGGTGGACTAATTCTCAGATCAAGGTTTAAATCTGGGCATTTCTCTAATCTGGGTTCTTGATTAAAGTTGTCATCTTTCATGTCAAAAACATCTTCTTTCTTGGGAATTGTGATTGGAGCAGAAAATGATATTGTTGTTGTTGTTGAATTTGGAGTTGTTGTTGAATTGGAGTTGTTGTTGGTGAAGGTGAAGGTGAATGTGAATATTCATGATGAGATGCAACTTCATTAAGAGTTCTATGTGTAATTGGGTCAATTCCTCTGTTTAGAAGCTTTCTTTTGATGGGGTATTCCAATAATTCTTTATCTCATTATCTGTTCTTCCTGGTAATCTTCCTGCTATCAAAGACCACCTAAACAATAAACAAACAAAAATAAGTTAATTAGTTTTAGCACACAATTTTAATTTCATCAAATGAGTATTCAGAGTGTTTGTACAAGGAAAAAAAAAGGTTTTTTTTTTGTTTTGATGTAATTCATATGTGTTTTACTTGTGTTTACTACATAAAATCTACTATGAAAATGTAAGTCTCATTCCACTGATTTAATCTCAATTTCACCAAATGGGTATCAAGATTTTCTCTGTAAAGAAGATCAAAATAAGGATACTTTGACATGTTCCATGCTCCATATGTGTGTTACTTGTGTTACTATATAACATCTATTAAAAGGTAAAGTCCCATTCCCACTGATTTAATACCAATAAATTTTCAAATATATCAATTGTTATTGGACAACATCTAAGAGAGAAAAATGGGACATGTGGGTCTTACCTCTTACCATGTAGATTCATAATGGTGTAAAAACCCAATATACTTCCTCCGTTCTAAAATAAATGAAACACTTACTATTTGCGCCTTTTCAAAATGTTTCAAAATGCTACCTTGATGCAGATTCACTTCTCTCTATCTCCTCATCACACGCCCCTTTCTTTTTTTTTTTCTCTCTATCTCTCTCTCCTATTCTAAATCCCCGCGCTGCGCCCTACGCTTCATTTAAAACAACTGGAGGAGATATAACCTTTATCTCAATTTTACTAAATTTGTATCATAATCTCCACTAAATTGCTTAAAATTTGGGAAATAAAAACCCGTCAACGACCTGATCCATACTAATATTAAGTACAAGTCCCGCCATTGGCGAGATCAAAGTTTAGATGTACGCAACCTTATCCCTAATTAAAAAAAATTAGTCAATTTGGCCAATTTTTGCTTTAATGATCATAGATTAATGTTCCCAATGTTGGGTAAAAAAGAGGAATTAACTTACTTGTTACCAAGAAGACTATGCAACTTAATAATGAGTTCATCTTCTTCTTGAGTAAATTTACCCTCTTCAAATCAGGCCTCAAATAATTAATCCACCGGAGCCGGCAACTTTTACCGCACCGGAGGAGGCCGGCAGCTTTAGGAAGAGAACGCCAACAACCTTCACCATGAGCTTTAATGTAAGCAATCAATCTATCATCTTCTTCTTTAGTCCATGCTCCTTTGTTTGTATGAGCCTTTTCACAACAAGGGGACCTCCCATTAAAAAAAAAAATTTTACAAAAAAAAATAAAATTGTCTTTTGCAATTATCAAGTCTTAAGATTGTTGGAGGAAAAAGAAAAGAGGGGTATGTGTTATAAGGTATGGTAAAGGAGCACTTTTTTTGTTGTTGTTAAATTTAGTTGGATTTTTTTTTTTTTGTGTGTGTGTGTGTTTTGTTTTTGTTATGATGATGAAGAAAGCTAATTTTGGGAGTTGGGTGAAGCAACAAAGCTGACTCCTTTTGAGGATTTGAAGGGGGTTATATAGGCTATTGACATGGATAGAGAGAGAAAGGAAGAGAGAGAAAGAGCTTCTAGATGTGAGTTGGTGAGACAGGTTAGAGGGAAAGTGGCTGGTGGGGTTACTCTTTTGATGGTATTTGATTATTATTTTTGTAATAATATGAAAAAAAAAAATATTTTAAGTCAAAAAAAAATGAGTAAAAAGAGTCATTAACAAGAGGTAACCTTCAGTTAGGTGTAAAGTAAAGATTACACATTTATATCTATGTATTTTTATATAATTGATATTTGATTTTGTTAATAGAGAGGTGGGAAATTAAAGAATAGGTACTAGGTACTCTCAAAGAGAGTGGAGACAATGTATGAGATCTCTGCCTTTTCTATGCCTAAAAGCTTTGAACAACTTTTTTTTTTTTTGGATTAAGAATAAGAATTTGGTTAAGCCCTCAAAATCTCTTGTAAAAGCTCACTAGACCAAGTGACCAGCAAGAAGTACCAAAAAACATGTTACTACTATTTTTTATTATTTGTAGTTGGAACTAACACCATTTTAGGCTAGTGGGTATGTTCCTCTCTCTTTTTTTTTCTATTCTTTGTAAGAAGAGCTAAAGAAGTTATAGGTAGATCCACTTGACACTCCAATCAAGATTGTTTTTTTGATAAGTAATTCTCAAATAATATTGAACAACCCCCCTCCATAATTGTTGTTTATCATCATTTAGTGAATGATTTGTTTTATTAACTATCACAATTTGAGCAACAACTAAGTAATGTGGCTCAATTGTACTCTCATCGGTGTAATAAGCAAACATATGTATAATAAAAAAATTTAGTTTTTTCTAGTCCATTCACAAATAAACTTTCTACTATTTTAGATAATAATTTTATTCAACTTAACTTTTGTAACATGGATTGTTTTCTTACATCTCTCTCACATACTCTTTTTTCATATCTTACATAATGTAAGACTTTGCACTAAATTTTTGTAACTTTTACTAATTGATCATAATTAAATACATTAATAATCAAAATTGTATATTAGATATCGTGAAAGTCAAAATATTATTGCAATTAGAAAGAATTAATGGATATTCTCCTTAAGGCACAAACACACATGTTTCTTAAAAGATTGCTTTCACCACCAATATCTCTTATAATATGACCTCTAAAATTATAAATTTATACCTTTAGATTCGTCTTTAAAAATATTTTTGTAATATTTTCTTATTATTATCTCTATCATTATGTATTTAGGGTGATTGATAGTCAAACTATGACATCGAATATTGTGTATGCTTAACAAAAAGGGTGGACAAAAATGAATATAAGTCTTTGATAATATAGAAGCCTCTCAAGAATTGGCAATAAAAAAAAAAAGAACGTGTTATAAGCTAATGTACGCTAATCAAAAACTATGTTTTGTACGACATGTAAGTTGTTTTTCTAAGTTCAAGCCCATACACAACGAAATATCCCAAACAAGCCAAGGCAACAATAAGACATTTCACAGAACCCTGATATATTATCACACAACTCACATTTTGAAAACATGTTTGAGATGATGGAACAAACTAGTCCTATGAAAAATGTATTGTGTATGCTAAATTACGGGCCTGTTTGACAAAACTAACAGCTTGATTATAGTAGTTGTTAATCTGTTGTTGTAACTTGTTAGATGATGTAAACTTCGTCAATCTTGGAGTAGTGTATATTGATAGTTGTTAACGATTGGATTAGCTATTAACGGTCAATAGTAGCATTCTTAGTGGTTAGCTATCGAAGTAGTTAATCCAAGTATAAGTGTTTGATTGCTATTGTAAAACACTACTTTGACAAGGGAGGGAAATGTGGAAATAAATATTTTCCAAAATTAAATATATTAAAAAGTAGAAAATTTTCATAGAATGGATTAAAGTGATAAAAAGTAAAAAAAAAAAATCTTTAAGCAACATAAAGAGTAACTAATACTAAACTCATAGAGTAGAGATCATAATGACTATTATGCTGTTATATTATAAGTATTGTAGTAAATGTGTTTAAGATAAAACAAACGAAAAATATATACTTCTATGAATAAGTTTTTGTTATACTATAAAATCTGACATTTCTTTAAAATGGTATATTTTCTTGAAATTGGAAAGCCTATAACAAAAACACACATCATCTAGTGATTGTTTTTGTATGTTTTGTGGAGTTTGATGGTTGCTAATTTACCGAAAAAAATTACAATGGGTGCTAATCTCATTACTCCAAGAGTTCTGGCTAAACACTCCTTTTTATACTTAAAATAGATGGAAGTCAATTTTTTGTTCTAAATTTGTAGGCTATTACTCTTTCTTTCGTGTATTGTTGCCCAATAGCAATCAACATGTTTTCCTTGACTATGTCAAATTTGTCAAATTGAAAATTTGTTTTCTTTGTGGAAGATTTAAAGATATAAAAAAGAATTTGGTAGGGACTCAGAAACAAAACACTAGAATCAAAATTGACTAAATTAAATACCACTATTCTCAGTGATGAACTAAGGCATTTTAAATTAAATTCCCCACCCTCCCCATTGAATATGTCAACAACTTTGGTGAGCCTATGATGAATAAGAAGAGTTGACAACAGAGCAGGAGAAAGAAAAGCAAAGTACACTTCTAAGTTAGTAATAATGTAACCTTATTTAGAATACTTGCAATCGAACTCTTAGACGTACAATTTTAAAAAGATGATAGATAAATTAAAAAGGCAAATTAATTATATATACATATAAAAATACTAATAAGATTGATTAAGTATCAAGTATTTGGAAATTTTCTAACTAGTAATTTATGTTTACTTTATCTATTATCAAGCTAAAACCACGTATCAAGAAACTTGGTTGCTAGTATATTTTGAATGAAGAAATACAACTTTAACATTCAAAGTATTGATTTCTTTCCAAGTTGGAATTTTTTTACAATAAGAATTGATGAAGTAATCCTTGAGTCCTATAATAGAGTTCCTATTTAATTTTCAATTTTTGCATTATTCATCGGTAAAGAAAATATTTTTTCAATTTTTTTCCAATCACATAAGAAAAATATAATTAAATGCAAGTGCTTGTTTGATTTGTCCAGATTTTGAAGTATATTACAAAAATCAAACTTTTATAATTTTCTAATAATAGCTGTAATTAAAGATATTAGATGATAAAAACGTACGATGACTAATATGGAAAGGAAAAATGGAAAGTATATTGTGAAGGAAGGGGAGTATTAGTTAAGGGGGCATCCCTACTAAATCAAAAACTTGCCCCATGAGAGAAAGGACATGAGTATTCTAGTGTATAGTAAAGATTGGGAAAATGGGAGGTAGTTGTTGTGGTTCTTTTTTATTTTATTGGTGATCTATCATGCATTGTGTGGGAAGTTAGAAAGAAAGAAGAGAGAGAAAGGGTTTCTAGAAGGAGGGTTGGAGGAGTTGGGTTAAAAGGGCAATAGAACAAAGTAGCTAGCTAGTTTGATGACAAAAGCAAACATAAAAAAAACAGGCAAATTATTATGGGGGTTAGGAATAGGATTACTCCTTTGCTTGTGATTGTTTTTGTGTGTGGGCATTTTGCTTCACCTTCCACTTTCATCAATTCTTTGTTTTTCTTTTCCTTCCTTTTCCCTTCCCATCCTTGTGGTGCAAGTTGGCATTGTAGGTAGGGTTAGGGGATATAAGGCAGGGAGAAAGGAGGTTGATTCACCCTTTTTGTCACACTTTCTTTCTCTCTCTTCCAAAGGAAGTAAACCTACTTACTTGAGTGGACAAAATTCTCCACTTACAAACTACGGACATATTTTGGTAAATCCGGTAGTTAAACAAAAATTTAATTCTTACTTCATCAACCCCATAAATAAAATGCAAATATTTAAATTTTAAAGATGATATGAGACTTTTAGACTAATCACTAATAAAATATGTCATTTAGAATATATAATTTGAAAGGATATTTAAAAATTTTGGGGTGAATTATCACTCTTTCCCTCTCTCTAGTCTCTAGAGTCTGCATCTTGCAGGATTATTTGTTACCTACCACCCCATATGTATGCATATGCATATGCCCTTTTCCCCTCTTTTTCCTCCCCCCCCTCCTTTATTTGAAAACTACTTATTCCTGTGTTCCCCAACCCTCTACCCAAAAAGGATGGTAATTGGTACCTACTATTCCCTCTTATCGCCCAACTATCGTACCCTCAACTTGAATTTTCCGTAGTGGATTTATTTCTTCCTTTAGGCTCACATTGAGGACCAAAGGCAGCAAGTGGCCATTTAGGGTCAAGGATAAATGATTTCCTAAAGTTATAGAAGTAATTATTAAAATAATTCAATGGTATACTACTATTATGAAGTACTTCTCAACCCAAAAAATCTATTCATGCTGCTTTCTTTTGTGTGTAATCAATTCAACTACTTCGACTCTAAAATCTCCCTCTTTTTTGGTTCCGATTTGCTTTTTATATTATTCACATATTGTACTTCTAACCATAACTTTATTACTAATATATACTTCTTTTGTTAACACATGAAATATGTTAACTTTTACACATGCAATGTATTAACTTTTATACAAGTCAATGCCAAAATATCTTTAACAGTTAAATAGTAAAACTTATGAAACTTCAATATTTTGAAAATGCATATTGAGCCTTAATTCAACAACATATTACATGATAGCGTTTGTATTCTATATATTAGCATTGATTTGTGCTCAAAATTAGCAATTGAGTATTCCAATGTTAATGTATTGGGAAACGAAATAATACTATTTATAATGTCATGTAATAAAATTTGTCTCATTGTAAAGTTTGAGAATATAAACTTTTTTATTTTTTCTAATCCATAGTCAAATACTACTATATTAATGGTCGAGGTTGTCTAAGACTAACACGAAAGTTAGTGGAACAACTAAAAAAAGGAAAAGATTATATAGGAGTTCCTTGCCCTTTTTGTACCTCCACTTTATAATTCCTACAACACTTGCAATTCACGGTCTCCAATACACTAATTTAACCATGAATATATTCATTTTTGGTACATGTATACACATAGAGATGTTACTAACAAAATCCCATCTAACAACTTTTTTCCTATATAATGGATTAATGGTGATAATTCGTAGTCGAAGTTTATAAAAGTTTGGCCTTCGATAGTAAGTATTGCATAATTTACTGAAACGGAGGAAGTAGTCGTGTAAATGTCCGGACAAAGTTGTCTACACCTATAGGTACTCTACTACATTTCACAAGCTTTAATGTGGTTGTATAAAAAAAGAAAGCATTTTCTGTAAAATATCCATTAAGGAAGAAGTGTTTCGCTTATTTTGGAACGGAAGAAGTATTAAGCTATCTTAACTAGTACAGTCTTGTGTGTGGTAACCCAAAACGTGAAATTAAATCTCACTTATAAAAGTGGCCAATATATGAAAGAACCAGATGATAGGACTTTGCTAGTAGAGTATACATTAGCATGGATTCAGTAATGAATGTCTTTACCTTTGCCCAGCTTTTTTGGGGTTTTTTTTGAATCTTTGGAAGAGTCAAGCTAAGTGAAGGAGGAGGTTGCTAGGAAGGGTGTGGAGAGAGAGAGGACAGGATGGTGTAATTGCATCTGTTTGTTTTTCACCTACTTCTTTACCCACATCTTACTGTCCACTAGTCTATCTTGGGCTTTTTTTCTTAAGATGCTGAAATGTGTACCTCTTCCTTCTTTTACTATGAAATTATTCTCTCACCTAATAATATTAGTAAATAATAATTGTTTGAATTTATCCATAGGTCATAGCTTGTTGTTTCATAAAAATATGAGGGGGTGGTGTTCAATAATTGGAAATACTAATTTTGCTATCTTATAAGATCAATTCCCTAAAATAAACTAAACTTAGAAAGATTAATTGACTGTTCAAAAGAAGTTTAATAGCTTCACGTAATTTATCTTGCTTTTTTCAATGCACCTTCTCCTGTAGAGAGATGAGATGAGATGACCAATTTTAGTCACCATCAGTTAGGTATCTCAACCCCTAACTAATTGTCATGGCTACCTCATCCTCGTCTCTATCCATAGCCGACCTTTCATGTACATTTTCCTCCACACTTTTTTTATTTCACAATATCTATAAAAAAAAAAGTCCATCCATTTTAAAAAGTCCACGTAAGGAAATTACTCACATTTTTTTTTATTTCTTGAAAATTTTTGATTATATTTGATTATTTTTTAAGTAAAAATATAGGATGGAAATTTAGATTCGTCTAGATTCATAATATCAAATTTTTATAATTTTTTACCGAAAAATAAGAGATATTAAAAAGTGAAAAGGTAAAGCAAATAAAAAAAAAAAGAGGAGTATAACGTTTTTTTTTTCTTCTTTTGTTTTTTTTTAAATACCGGAAATAAATTGGCCCACAAAATCCTATAAGGTGGGTCGAGGGGATATATGAGAGGAGGATCTCATCCCAAAAGAAAATTCCGATCATTTAACTATTAACTAGAAGTTCAACTAGGAGAAAAAACTAATTAGTACTTGATACTCAACCTTAAAGTCCGACTTCATAGGTGGAAGGTGGAAATTATTATCATTGAACTCCCAATACACCCAATATCATTATCCTTTATTAAACTATCAAACATGTAAGATATAGTGTGTTCATAAAGGATTTATTTGAACTTATAAGATTTCATCAAGCTTGATTTTACCTTATGTTTACGCCTAATAAGATATATGGTATGTTCATATAAGATTTGTTTCGTGAACGCCAAAATGACCAGTAGATCTTAGAAATTCCCTGAAGATGGGAAGTTTATGGATACTTTTTTAAGGAGAGTGATAAAAGGTGGAAAGTAGGACGACATTGATCAACACAAGGTAAAAGCAAAGAGGAAAAGAAAATAGTATGTGAAGAGGGTAGCCTACCAAGTGATATATAATATGGTGACAGCCAGCTCAGCAACACGTGGGTATCATGTGCTTAGGCATTTGAGGATGACTCATAGGAAAGAAATTAAGATGTTCTTTGTTTTTTCAATAACTTTTTATTTCTAAAAGAAATTAATAGGAGTAAGAAAAAAGAAAGAAAATCCTTTTCTACTAAACACCTACCTAACATAATATTAGGTTGTCCTTTACCCCATGTGAGACACCCGAAAAATTGTTGGAATAATCAGGTTTTCATGAAGCAAATGACCCACATGAGAATAAATGAACAAAAAGTAGCATAAAAATAAAGCTTCTACGTGACTTCTTCAAACTAAACACCAATTTTTGGTTTAATTAAACGACTCTTCCTCCTTCTATCTGTTTTTATAACTGAATATGATAGGGACATCCACATGAGATTTGGATCTCACTCATCTTATTCTTAGCTAGTCCACCTCAATTTTTCAATTTTACTTTCTATTGTGGAATTCCAATAATAGCCTTTGATTAACTATCCATCTATTCTACTTATTGAGCATCTTCCAATCATTCACCAAAAGTATACAAATTTCCAAATCTTTTCATATTTAATTGGCCGGGAAGAAAATTTATCCAAGATCTTTTATCATACACTCGGCTATACCTAAAAATTTGTATAGTCAAAGCAAAATTAATGCTGATCTCAAAGTTAATTTGCTCTTCTGAAAATTGCAAATGAGTAATAAAAAACATGAATTTGTTTTAGGTATACCAATTTATTCCTACTAAAGAAAGGATCAAGAGTATCCGGCATATTTTCATATTCTTAATTCTTTTCTTCAATTTCTCAAAAATAAAAAATGATAAAGTTAGTCGTGGGCCAAAGATCTCTTCAATTTAATCCAAGGGGTGTATAGATATTACCAGGTATCCTTGAATAAGCAGGAGTACAAGATATAGCACAGGAGCCCTCAAAGCAAACTTATTTTACTCTTATTATAGTTTTCAACAGTTCATCATTTAAGATAGAAAGATTAGCTGGTAAGGTTGTGTATATACCTAGATGGCTAGATGTGACAAACAGTATAAGCAATAAACTTGGAATACATGATGTAACTAATTCATACAGACTATATGTAATGGATATGAATGGTGTTTACTTATATAATCTCTCTTCTACACACGCTTACGAGCTTCATAGATGTAGCTCAGAATGACTACTGCTGCAGCAACTGCAACTCCAACAGCACTCTGGGCCAATATAGTGCTGTCCTTGGGAGACTTGGCCCCAATACTAGGAGTAAATCCTAGTTCCGAAAGTTTCTTGTGTGAGGCAGCATAGTCCCGGAAGAAGGCCTCCTCATCCTGACACAACCCAGAACTAGTGAGTATATGATCTTTAGGGAAAAGAGCGGAATACAGACATTTACCCCTAGTAGAGCTTGTCGTATTGGGTCAACAGGTCGATTTCAGAATATGCCCTAAAAATAATTTCTTATGTAAAGCATATAATAATCGCAGATAATTATGATAATTGGGTCAAAAATTTTGGTCGAGTTAGGCTGTACTGCTGTAGATTGCCAGTTCTGGCCCGGACAAACACCTTTATATATAACAGATCCATTTTTATTAGCACGGGATATGACTACCAGGTAAAATATCTGATTCATGATCAATGGAAGAGTGGCTTGTTTGAAGGGAATCCAAACAAAGAATCCTGCTACCTAGAATCTAATGCAAATTATATCGAAGGAGAATGTCAAAAGTTAGAAATATTTGTAGCCTCAGTATTCATCAAAAGGAATTTACCTATCATTAGCAGTAATGTCTAAATCCCAAATTCAAAGTAGATTGGAACGAGGTGAATCTAATAAACATGAAGAAGATAGCCAATCCCTCAGAAAACAATAGCAGATCTGAGGAATCCATGGCTTCAGGCCTTCAGCCACCACATTTCTAGAGAACTAAGCAATAGAATAATGACTTGGTGCAACATATTGCAATTCATGTGCCAAACAATCAGTAAAAGCACTTTGATAACAAATATTAACTGATCTATAATTCTGGGGGAATAGTTCCGACTCCTTATTCAGCATTCTTTATCACCAAGCAAAATTTAGAAAGATGACTAGTTTTAGATAACAATCAGGAGATTCCATGTTGAAACTTAGATCACAAAAAAGATTGACAGATAAACATGATTACGTGACAGTTGAACAGCATCCTTTTGTTTTTTTCAATCAGCAAGTAATACTTCAATACAAGAAACACTTTACGCAAACAAGCGTGCAACAATCAAGAACTTCCAGACAGAACACAACTACTATTGAAATGCTATTGACAATTTCCATAAAATTCATGTCAACACTTAGACCCTGTTCTTTTGGGCTGAAGTGAACAGAACTGAAACAAGCTGAACTGAACTGAAGTAAAACTGTGAGAAGAAAGTAGCTAAACTGAACTGAAACGAGTTGAACTGAACTGAAACTGTGCCCAAAAGAACAGAGCCTTACACTTCAGACCATATACAACAAGCTCAAAAAAGCAAAATGTTGCAGCACTCAAAAGTCAGGTTAAGTACCTTAGCATACAGATCCACAAAAGGGCGAAATGCAGGATCCTCCACCAAAGTTTTATCAGTAGGAAGTTGCAACAGTCCTTCTGATTCTCCTTTCAATAGCTCCCTGGTGAGTCAAGAATAAAAGATGTTAAATGGCATTAACCTTTTGTACAACAGAGACTCAATACAAGGCTCAACTTCTCTAAGGGAAAAATGCACACACAAAAAAAAACAATAACATCTCTTACAGAAAATAGGAGTTATCAAACTTGAGCGGATCCTGGGTCCATGGGCCATCAAAGCCTGACCTCTCTGGATGTGCCCTTCCCTACGTCACCAAAAGCACAGGCAGACATTAAGTGCAGATCCCAGTGGCAAGGAAATGCTAATAAAGCCAGAAAGAATATTACCAGGGTATGACCCCCAGACAGGGCCACAATGTCTTTGTCAGTGAGACCCATCCTATAGAATATGTCCCTCAGATGTGGTGCACCTATAGAGAGATTATCAACAACAAAATGAACCATTACCCAGTGAGGAAAACGGATTCAAATTAAATAAATAAATAACAGCAAGAAATGTGACGTTCTCAAAACATATACCCTCCACATGACATTTGTTTCAATTAGAAAATTCAAACGGGTACAACACTTCAATGAGCTCCAGCACCCCCATGAAGAGCAGAACAACTTAAAGCATTAATGACATCATGTACACAGTTTCTAACAAAACAGTCCAAATTGTTCAAAAACATTCCAGTATATTCTTAGTTCTTAGCAGATAATGTACATATCATCTTGTACTGGAACACTGAAGCAAGCAAAGGATGGATAACAATTTATTTGATATCCTGTACAGTCTGGAAGCACAATTAATAGATAATAAGAGAAAAAAGAATTCCTAAGTCCTAACAATAGAAACCCAACAGATTAAAATGCTGACAGAATACCTTGTTTGGCATCTGGAAGTCGTCCTTCCTTGGGACACACATTTGAGTCCTGAAAAAACGTAACGGAAATCTTAGCATGCTGAACCAATCTGTATAACTGGTTCCGCCAAAAGTACCAAAATTACACACCTTTCTACCAGGAACAAAGTCAACAGTAGGTCCTCCAGTGACCTCAACTGCAACAACGCCAGCAAGCTGCGAAAAAAAAAACATTAAACAAACATATTTCTGGATATAATCTCCAGACATTAGACCAATACATGATAGCTTACTACCTTTAATGAACCCTTAGACCTAGAACCCCTTATATGATTTATTGGTCGCTAACTAAAATTTCTTCCATATCAAAATATAAAGTTAATTAAACAGAGGGAATAGGACATGCATACTACTCCATGGTCATTTAGAATGGAATGTAGACATGTATTCGTATTATAGTATACATGATTGATGCAATTTGCAAAATTAATTTAATTCCAACAAACATCTCCACAACTATATCTATATCCTATTGTCTTGTTTCATTGAGTTGGGCGGAGGGGTAGGAACTAGGAAGCATAACTGCATAAGACATGTTTTCAAGTTTCTAGAAATTCAAATGTATAATCACCTGATAGAGGTCTGCATATGTAATTTTTGGGTGCTTAGACTTCACCTCCTCTGAAAATAAACAAAGAGGAGAGTAAAAAATCATTGAGATACATTGAAGAGATGAACATCAAACTAATAAGAACATAAAGATAGAACGACAGCACGCAAAACAAGCAAATGCGTGGTAGATACACTACAGCAAGTCAGCAACCCTAGCATAGATCCTGATCTCACTAATCAGGACCTTGGGAAAATCCAAATGTATGCAGCCTTATCCCTAGCTAGCCAAAGACTTTAAAAAGTTGTTTTTACAGGATTGTGTTAGGTACACTAGAGAGGAATAGTTATGTAGTTATGCATTTAAGTAAAAAACATCATAGACTTGTAAATAGTGCGCACTTACTGAAGTCACATTATGTGACAAAAACCAGCAAATAGATGGCTGAAAATACAGGGCGCCAGGAACTAAAGTTGTGTTCTCGTCACCTTATTTTCATTAATTAGCCTTGAACTTATTAGCTCTGAATTTAACTTTTCTGAAATTCTTAGCCCTAAACTTAACTTATTTGAATCAGTCTAAACTTATTACAACTTTGTAGTTATAATTTTAACTTGGGTATTCCTTATTAACCCTCAACTAAACTTATCAAAAACTATTGGCCTTAACTTATCTGAACTTATTGGCCTTAAATATGACTTATTAGCTTAGTTACATGGACTCATCAATTCACCTCAAGTACCTGTGTCGGATCCTTGATACTCGGACGTGGACACGAACACTTGGACACTTCATTTTGGGCCAAAATCATTGAAAATTTCCATAGAATAGCGGAGTCAGAAACTTGGACACGTACCCGTATCAAACATGGGTATACGAGTCCAGGTAACATCGCTTATTAGCTATCAACTTAACTAATATGTAATACTTTATCCTGAAATAAGTGAAGATAAGGTGATGAAAATAGAGCCTAAGGCTCTATTTCGTCAAGAGGAAAAAATCTTCCACAATTTCTTTACGAGGAAAAAAGAAGCCTATATTTCATAGAAAAAGAAAATTATACATAGAATTGGAGGATAGGGAGGCCATGACCAACTCTACCCTCCTGGATATTCGACACATGTAGTTTATGAAAGATGAACTTCATCGGCCAGATGCAAGTCATCCTCCACAGCTTATAAAGAAGGGGGAAAAAACACCCTCTGCATCAGCAAAGAGGCACCTTGCTGTATAACTATCTGTTATTGTAAATGGAATACTCTGGATATTGTTCAGGCTAAACACCCCCAAGCTAATGCCATTCGTTATTAGGTACGTATATAACTGTATATCATTTTGAAGAAAAATCTATCATTTTCTATTCATCTAAAAGCCTAAAAGTTCAAGACGTTCTAATAATATCACCATATTTCTTCAAAAATGCGGAAAATGAATCAATGACACAAAAGAAAAACATATAATAATTGGAGGTGAAATTAGTGGATTGAAGGATCAATCTGCTAATTCGAATCTTTGGCGAAAAGAGGATATAAAGAGCTGATTGGCCACAATCTGCTCAACTTGAATATTAATTGTCACCCCAGCATTATGAGGAGTGTTTCTGGATTACTTTGCAAATTAATTCATGCACATATAACAGGGATCGCACAAGGGCAGTCAAAACAAACTTTAGATTTTAAAACCTAGAACAAAATTTTATACAAATAAATAGGGGCAACTCACAAAAGAAAGAAAGAAAGAATGAGACCTTGGAGTGTTAGCTGATGTATTTTTCTCATGTTAAATGTAACATATTCTTGTATATTCTTAATAAAAACCGATAAAAAAAAATTTATTGCGGGTTATGATGAAACTATATGAGTACCACTTCAATTACTCTTATATTTATCAAATGAACTTCCTTTAAAGAGAGAACCCTTAAAAGTCATTTTGTGCTCCAGAAACTAAATTATTAGCTAAATGTTACCAAACATATTTATGCAAATTGCTGTTATATCAGTTAGCAGAGAGCAATTATTGAAAACAACTATTGACTATCAACTAATTGTCAAATAGACGCATAATTCAAAATCAAGAAGACAACAAACAGAAAAGGAAATTTCATCAACATCAGCACAAACAATTCTCTTTTTGCACAAAGGAAATTTCATCTGTGCTGTCAATAGCACTATCGATCCTGTCAATTCGGGTGACCTCAGTTTTTCTGTTCAATCTATACTATATAGTCTATCGTAGCCTGGCAGGATAGTCAAACCTCGTATGAAGTTCTTGTGTCCCTAGAACTAATGTCAAATTACTCCAAGCTAGCAGTTCCATCTCCAAGGTAAATATATATTGGTTCTGAAAATCCATAAATTACAATCAAATGGTAAGAAAATCTAGAACGTGAGGAAACCTGTGGAATGTATACAGTGGATATGTTCTTATAGAACAGTATATCTTCAACGTCAAAGAAGCTTTTCACGTTCATGGCATTAGGAGCAATATCACAATCTGACTAACTTTAGCCCCATAAATTATCATGTTGTTACTTCTTAATGTATGACCCTCAAAACTGTATTTCTCTGGTTGATGCAAAAAGGGAGAAAATGATTTTTAGTCCAAAGGTTAAAGACAGACAAAAATCAACTACATCAACATGCAAATGCTTGCTAGTAGATGCAAAAGACAAAAGATATCCAAATCATATTGAGAAGCTTAACAAAAGTTGCAATAAATACAAATCCTTGGTATAATTAGTCTGTCAGTGTTTAAGATATGAACCTTTAGAAAAGCTTCTCTCTAGAACAACAACAGATCGGAGATATAATCCTAATTTACATCACATCGTCTAGTAGGCTTTACTCTCTAGAACAACAACAGATTCCACCTTCCCCAAATCTTCTCCATTACCCCTCTGAATTTGCAAATCCAAGCACAAGCAAGAAAAGGTAAGTTAAAGGGGAGGAAAAGAGCGAAAAAGGAAGCTTCTTCCAAGTTCAAACAAGTGTTTCAGTTATCAGCCAGCATTAAGCTGTCCAATATCAATCTCCTGAAAACTGAAGCACTTATTCTAATGGCTTCGCCTAAAAAAAGGTAAATTTCACACTATACCAATCTTTTCTTATAAATTATGTCCCAGTAACTTTATACAACTATATAATATTCTATGGCCCATTATCCCCTATCATATATGGTTTCATAAGAGGCGAGCGTCTTTCTTCAGCTAGGAAAGGCTACTTTCAACACCACCAAAAAGAAAGAAGTAAATATGACACAGGAAACCGAACATTAACAGATCATAGATTCTGCATGCTCCCATGCCTGCGGATCTCTTGACCATCTGACAGATACTTCCTCCAGCATGTGAGAGTTCTCAAATCCTCCAAAAATCAGCAGGCCTCAATGCAAATGTCTAGTACGGCTTGAGCCAATACTTATTATTCTACAAAATTCTACACTTCACCAGTGCCGACTATGCAACACATTATCGATTAGTGCACACTTGTTTCTAAACAAATTATGTCACTCAACTCAAACCCAATGATCAAAATTCAAAAGCATCTTTCTGAAGCTGAATTGCGATGATGTTCCACAATCCAGAACTACTAAAAGTAAACTGAGCACCATACAACATCTCACCTTTTGATAAGCTTTAAATTTTCAGAAATATCAAAGAAATGACAAATTATACATAGAGGAGAAAAAAACAATACAAAAGCAAAATCTACCAGCGAACTGCGTACTTCAAAACTTTAAGATTTCAACAAAAGAAATTGACCGGATATAATTAGAAAATTAACGAGTAACAAACATAAAATCCAAACCCTAAAATCACATATAACAGATTGGAAACAAAAAAATCAGTGACATTCTACTTTCTAACGGAGATAATAATCGACTTATGCTCGAATTCCACCAATTGTGTAAAAAAACTCACATAATTTGACCAAAATACAGAAATAATAACTCGACCTAAAAGAAAATTTAAATAACAACGAAACAACATACCACACCAATCAATAGCTTTCTTCAAACCATTATTAGCACCATGAGCGCACTCTTCATCGTTCCTAATCGAACCATTAGGGCCACCAGTCTTCGTCTTCGCGCAATACGTCCCTGCATCATGCCACCTAGAGAGAGAGAGAAGTCAAAGTAAGAGAGAATTTGGAGGAGACGAAAGAGAAGTCAAAGGAGAGAGAAAGTTACGCGAGACGGAGCATAATAGGAGCGCAATTGCGATTAGAGATGAGAGCGCGAAGATCGCGACGAGCTTTGTCGATTTCTTTGAGGTACTCTGTGTTGACTACTGGCATCGCCATTGTTGGAGCTTCTTCAGAATCAGTGGTCACTCTGTGTTAAAGGAAAGGAGAGAGAGAGAGAGAGAGAGAGAGAGAAGATTTTGGTTGGTAAAATGCAAGCAATTGGGTGTTTTTCAGTTGAAGATAAAACCTCCGGGCTTTTCAGCTGTTGGCACTTGGCAATTGCCAAAGCATTGGTAGGGTACGGATAATTTGTTAAATATAGCAATGCTCTTTTTTTTAATTTCAAGATAATTATTGGATAATATATTTATATGCTTTTCTTGAGAGTATAAATTGACAAATTTTCACACGCAACTTTTTTTTAATTTGATTTCACTAATAAGTAATTTGAAATGTTTGATGGCAAAGTGTTGTAACATGTAACTATTGAGAGATGGATAAGGAAAGTTTAACTAAATGCTATTTTCAACGTTCTTTTTTCTTGTTATGAATTTTCGGGCTGATAATTATCTAAACCGATTGATGTGGTTTTTTGGCTCCTAACTGTGGGATGAAATTAAATTATAATATGTAATGATAATATTTTAGAAGGGCTAGGGCCATAAGTGAAGTAATGAATCTTTCTCTTTTGTGTTAAAAAACAAAAACAAACGTTCTTTTTTCTATTTCAATACATATGATTTTTTTTGGTAGTTTCAGATCTATTATAAGTTTGCAACATTTTCTCTTTTGATAACAAAAGCTATCTAACTGGACCACATTGCCCTTACTAAGTATATCTAAATCCATCCTTTCAAAAAAAAAAAAGTATATCTAAATCCATTGTTAATTACCATCAACCAATCACATGGGTTCTTTTTACCGAACCACACTACCTTTTATAATTTCCTTAAAAAGTGCACCTAAATAGAGAAAGAACATGGAGTGTATTTTTTTTTTGGGTGTAAGACAAATTCCCTAACGCAAGTAGGGCTATGCACCTGGTCTAAAACTAGACCGAACCAGGACCGAATGGACCGGTTTGCTACACTTGAAAAAATATATTAACCTCTATATCTAAATAAGTGTAACAGTTTGACTTTCACACTTGCTAACACACAACTTTGATCATTATATATCTAATTATGTATTTGTAAAAGTTATAAAATTTTGATATAATAAAAATATTCATTGAAACAAATTCAATAATATTTTATATGATCATTTTTATTGTTATATATTAGTAAAAAAAATATGGTCAAAGTGAGATGTGTGAATAGTCTGAAAAAGTCAAAGTGTTGCACACTTAAAAGATAAATAAGAGAAAAGTATTCTTAAGTAGTACGTAGTATATCTTAAAATTACTTCACATTGATAACAAAAGGTTTGTTGACCTTGCTACCATTTCAAACTAAAAAGGTACAAAAAATGTAAGAACAAAACTATCACTTTGTTCTCTATTAAAAAACTAAGTTTGGCCTACAATAGTAAGGAAATAACCTTCCAACCTCAATGTTGGGGGTTCGATTCCACTTGGGGGGCGCTTGGGAGAGGGTTTCACTACCATCCCCCCCAAATCTCAAAGTGTTTCTTGCAAACCTGCAGGCCCGGATTAACCTGCGAGGTTCCCGATCTGATAGCGCCCTTCATTTTACGTGGCCCCAAAAAAAATATTAAACGGTTAGCAATTTGGTATTTGTAAGCATTTTTCATTTATTTTGATGAAGCTTACTACCTAGAGAAAACTTGAAAACCTCTTAGCTAAATCAAAACTTCACATCATAGTTTAAGTAATGAGTTGGGCTGGCACAAACAAGCCCAACACATGAACACATTCCAGACCCACTTACCAGCCCACCTGTTCAGCATAACATTCTTGCTGGACAGTGGACACCAACCATAAATCCAAACAAAGGAGTCCAAAAGGCATTGATCCACTAATGTAAATACGATTCGATTCAAGGCTTGCGGGTGCCATGACACCCCCACATGTCTTACCACGACCACGTTTGATATTGAACATCAACAGTAAGTATAACCATGTCTTACAAAGTATATTCAGTCTCATTTATCAATCAAATAAATAAAAAGATCCAGTTTCCATTTTTCAAGGTAGCAGAAGCTTTTGCTACTCTCCTGTTTCTGGACATGTAAAGTCTTAAACCTCCAATGTAAAAGCCAGAGAAATTTTCATCCCAACTAGCAACTACCATTATTTATGTTCAGCATTTACAGAAACAGATTATCTATCTTCCAGTAATTTGATTATAAGACAGGAGGAGTTTACGACTTTGGAGGGGCAGCTCTCCAAATGAGCTCGACCAGGATGAGGCCATTCTTCGAGTCTATCAGGTTATACTTTTCATTTATTCGCTTGTTGTTAACCACATCACCAAGACTGATATCAATGTACCCCAACGATTCCTGAAAACCATGGAGATTTTGTACAGATAAGTTCCGATAAGTTGAGGTAAGTTTAAAAAATTTAGTTAAATTTAGATAAGTTCACTTAAGATAAAGTTTAGATGAAGAGAACATACTCTTACCATATCTTAATTTCAAGTCAGGGTGTATTAGAAAATGCAATCATAAATCACTACTCCATCTATCTTTATTTACTTGCTATATTGTTTTTGCGCGAGTTTTCAAGACATTTCGTTGACCGTGAATATCTTTTATCCGTGTTAGTAAAAATCTGATACTCCCTCCGATTTTTGTTATTTTACCCACTTCTTTGGGCACAGAGTTTTAGGAGAAATAGGTATGTGAATCATAAAAGGAAAGAGAAAGTATTAATTTATTGGCATATTGCATTAAAGTTAATGTTGTGGGCCAAAAAAGTAGAGTGAAAAGGTAAATATAATAATAAATAATTGGTGGGACCATTCCAAAAACAAAGCAAAAAAAAAAAAAAAGAAGTGGGTAACCAACGAGGACAACCCAAAAAGGAAAGTGGGTAAAACTAATAAAAACAAGAGAGTATTGCTTTCCTAAAAAGGAAATGTAGCAAGTAAATATATGTATATGCTATTAATTTTTAAATAAGGTGATCCAAACATCCCAAAATAGTCTTATGTGGCTATTAATTTTGAATGGATAAAAGTAATATAAGATAGAGATTCATAGTTTTCGAGGGGGATAGCAACTCGGCATAGTACCTTTTGATGGAGCAAGCTTCTTGATGAGGTGCTGTAAACTTCAATATGCATCTTATCCTTCGTCGGAGGTTCTTCCAGAACAAACTCAAACTGCTCATCCCATCTCGGATCTCTATTCTTCTTGATAGTCTGCAATAGCAATGGGTGAGTTACTATACCTTCAAAAAATATGGTATGGTCATATTCACCAGATATATTGACCTAAAAAATTCGTTTGTGTCACAGTGCACATATGACTTGGTCTCTGTCCTCTCCTCATCCCACCTTGGACAATATATAAAAAATTGACGCATATTTCATATGATGCATATGGCAAAAAACCAAGGAACATTTCAGGTTATTTCACGAGAGACTTCTCATCAAGTGCATACCATACCACGCAATAGAGTTCATACAGTACATGTCATCACCTATCATGAAAACAAGAAGATGACTGTATTAGAAGAAATAATGAACTGGTATATACTACCTTAGTCTTTTTCTCCTCTCCTCTGAAAATGATACGTGCATACGGGTTTGTATGGTGCTTTCCTTCCAAATCTTGACCTTCGTGTATTCTCACAACAAGTACACCTCCACCAGCGGGTGTTCCTGCAGGCGCTTGTTGCATTGAATCATCAAAATCTTTTCCGACGTCCTCCTCTTTCAATGGTTTGTATGTCAATTCAATCACGATTTGTCCCCGTGACTTCTCATTTTGAGGATCATTCGGGTCAATGGTTTTGAGGAGATCAAGAGTAAACTCCTTTGGCTCATCAGGAGTAAGGTCTTTCAAAGGAACAACATTTAAACCCATTTTCTCATGTTTACCAACCTAACATTGACAGAAAATAGCAACTTCAGAAATTAACCCCATCCACACATAGACATAAAAGCATATCAAACCACCCAGGAATACCTGCTCCCAATCATACACATTAAGTTGTAAACTCTGCGTCTCTGGATCTCTAACTGTCAGCTTAAATTCCTCGTTCCACTCAGGGTTCAAGTTCTTGTGCTTCACCGTAGTTTTTTTAGATGGAGTCTTGTCATCAGTTAGCTTCAGCTTTACAAATGGGTCTGACGCACCGAGGAGATCTTTCTTTTTCAGCTTCACTGCTCTTATAACTTTGATGTGTAGAATGCCTACAGGCTTCCTCATGGCTCTGAAAAGATTGCAGCATATACATAACAGAGACCAATGGCAGCGATAGCATAGAAATGCGAACATACTTTAGATGTCACATATAAGAAAGTGGTCATACTTTGCTGGATCTAGAATAGGTACATCAAGTGTACGTGGCCATAGATACATATTGGCGACTTGGTCTTTTATTAGTTCCTGCAGCAAGAGAAAAGGACTAGAGAAGTTCATAAATGTAAATCTTAAGTGAAGAAAAGTGATCTAAACTCTTTTTTCAAATCAAAAAAATAAACCTAATTACTCAGCAACAGAAGTTCTCCCCTCATATTTGAATAACATGTATTCTATCTTTATCACACTATTTTTTTTTTAAAGCCACCCAGTTCAGAAATTTAATGGGGTCTAGGGGAACTTGGGAAGTACTATGAAAATGGTAGCATGCTTTAATCTCAAGAAATTCAATAGATAACTATAATCAGACAATATATTAATACCCATAACTCAACAACGAAAATGATGATTACATATTAAGGCCCAAGGCACTTCAGCTTTTCTTTCATAGCTCTAGCATAAAATGTAAATAATATAAGCAATATTGTGTACCAAAAAAAAAAGCATGGCATTACAAATAAATTGAACCGTAGATCAGGATTTTACACATAAAACAACTTCTAAAGATTAAAGCATGTCATACCAAGAATGCAGGAGACAAATGTCCAGCTTAGGAAGATATGGCAAATAGATAAACAATACATTGCAGTGTCTAACAGACGAGAAAAATAACAGGCCATAATAACGCCCATATAAATCCATGTTATCTATCAACTACCACCTAATCATTTGTCAGGATCAAAGTGATAAGAAAAAAATTACACATGATCGTCCAGACATGAGCACATTCTATGTGATATTAATACAAGTCACTAAAAGAATACCAAAGCAAGTGACAGGCAGTGGTGATTTCCCTTAATTCTTCTAATAAATAATGGAATTAAAAAAATCGCAAAATATACCACTATTATAATAAGTCAGCTAAAGGGCTGCATGGTAATACTTTCCTCTCGTCAGTTCTGACATGAATTTGAACATGAAAGAATTGGGAAGACCATAAAAATTACCTTCTGGAGCCATTAACTGGACAGCTTTATAAATTTTCAACTAAAACCCCAAACAAGCTCTTCAAATGCACAATCTGAACTCCTAATTTTCCAATACTAGAGAATACAGAGCAAACTGAAAACAAGGTGAAAAAATATTATGGACACCGTACCTGAACAAACCTGTACAGGCCTGGAATTGACATGAGATCAGCACCCAGAACCTTTAGACCAAAGTCAACATGTGGCTGAAAGGTAATACAAGAGTCACTTTTGTGTTTCTCACACTTGAAACAAACAAAAGAGCACACTGAAAATTGGCAATGGCAGATAAGACAGCAATGATCAAAGAACAAGGAAAGGACAGAATTAACCAATAGTCCACTACCCTTTCGAAGAGCTACATAT
The DNA here is from genome assembly GCA_947648045.1 of Beta corolliflora. Classification (NCBI taxonomy): domain Eukaryota; kingdom Viridiplantae; phylum Streptophyta; class Magnoliopsida; order Caryophyllales; family Amaranthaceae; genus Beta; species Beta corolliflora. The sequence goes on along the minus strand of CANSZD010003792.1, from coordinate 242,383 downwards.
TCAAACAGCATGTGCCCTCATATGATCATAAAAATTGAGTTCATACGATAATATGCAGGGAATTTTATTGACAATCAACCAGCATTACTATTGGATTGAAGGATCGTGCTTTCTCAATCTTGAACTGTATATTGCTTTTTTTAATAAAAACAACTTCTCCAGAGGCAAACCTCTGATATCAGAAGTGACAAAGATCTAAAGAATTTCAAACACGTTTGACTCTTCTATATCAGAACGATGCCAGCTCTTATCAGACAATTACTTCAGATGAACAATCTTGACATATGAAGAACCAAATTTTCATAAAGTTAATACTTTGATAGTTGGATGACATTATCAAAGTTGAGGATGCCATCACAAACTAAACCTAAGGCCAATATAAATCACAATTTAAACCCTGAGGTATTTGCTTCATTTTCCTTTTCTAATTTAAGGGTCTGATGATGACATGACAGAGATAGGCTGAATATAACATTTTATGGTGCTACGCAAGCATCAATTTGAATTATAAACGGAAATTCCAACATTGGATGCTTTGCAGCTCCCCACCCACAACTAAAACAAAACATCAAAAAGTAACTATACAATAGACGAACAAGACAAACTTAACAAATATGCCAGAATATCACACACCTTCTCCATAAGAGAAACGTATATGTTTGCAAAACATGGGAAACTTGGCACTAAGGGCTTCAGAGTAATACGAGGAGAAGCAAACACTTGAAGATCCAACACCTGGAATACATTCCACAAAACATACTCACTAGCAATAACATTTATAAATCCTCAGCCAGTCAACTCCCATTATCTCATATTAAGATCAACCTCTTGCAGTTTCACAAGAAAACAGGTACAATACCTGAGCTGTTGCCTTCAAACCAAATGCTTTTATAGCAACCAGGATATTAGGATTTCCTGCCCACTTCAAAGATGGTTCCATTATCAGCTCCTTCTCATCTGTAACATAGACTTTCATACCTACATATAAGGATGGCAACCAAACCAGAGAGGTGAGTGCAAAACTTCAGATGTCAGCATATCATTTAACATCACAAACCTAACTTCCCTGTCAGAGATTAAATTGAAGGCAGGTTTGAGATACAGCTATATGAATGCTAGTCACTAAGAATCCCACCGAGATAACAAGAATCAAGTGAAAATCAATCAATATCATCATTGGATCAATGAAGATAACAGAGCCTGAATATTTGACTGGCCCAAACAGTCTATAAGAAGCTTAGAATATCCAGCACAACCTGGCATATAATCAATCACCAGGAGCCTTTTTCAGTTACAGGAAGGTGCTAAAATGTGGAACATAATATGAACACTTCTGTGTTGCAAGTTCTCAAAACCACTTTCCACTCCCAGAACCTAAAATGAACAAAATAAGAGAAGAAAAGAGCAGAGCCAGAAACTTTCAGCTTGGTACACTTTTAAAGACAAGCCGTGAATGCAATGTCACGTAATTCACCTACCTCTGTGTCGCACGTTTTCAAAACCACTTTCCACTCCCAGAACCTAAAATGAACAAGATAAGAGAAGAATAGAGCAGAGCCGGAAACTTTCAGCTTGGTACACTTTTAAAGACAAGCGGTGAATGCAGTGTCACATACTTCACCCACCTCCTCCCCCCCCCCAAACACATGCATTGCAAATTGGTTCGCCTATTCCAATCCGCAAAGGAAGGGGCCTGTTCCTAAAGGCAATACCCTAAATCCCGAATTCTGTTCCTGAACAAGTTCTGCATTCCGGAACAAGATGCGAATTGTGTGACACTACATAAAACCATCATAGTGTCCACCATACCTCTTATGTTACAACTTATAACGCAGAATTACATCAACTAATCAGCACAGTAGAGCTCATAAATTTTCACAAACCCCGTACAATAATAATTTTAAGTAATACAGATAATCAGTGAACTTTACTTAACAATTCATCAAGACTGTTAATAGTCACGAGATAGGCATTGACACCCTAGCTAGTCTATGTAAAAGGTAATCATCCCATCAAAATATACTGAAATCAACTCATAACTCGAAACCGTATCCATTCAGATTCATCCTATTTGCCAATCTAATTTTACAACACCAATGGAAGACCAATTTTAAAAAAAAAAATCATGCTAGCCTGAAATCAACCATAGAACTGTACGGACTCAAACAGGCAATGCAAAACACAACACATGCAGGGAAAAAGGGTGTCCCCACACTTATATAGAGAACGCCATTAGTGGTGACTGGAGAGCGCAAAAGTAGAACTTGCAGCAAAAGTATTTACATAAGTTCCTGTCCAACAGAAGAAAAGACTTCATCCATTATACCGTTATTGATTCTCCTACCACATGCTCAGTTCCATACACTATGCTTACAGGCACCCAAGATTTAATCATTCAGGTGATATCAATAACAAATTAACTGTATGCCAAAAAAGGAGTGAACAGAAATATGATCATTCACTTTTAACACTGAAGTATTCATCTTCCTTTTTCTTTTCTCACAACTTAAATGTTACCGGTAAATGTCTGTAACCCTCAGGCCTTAACTGTCCATCTGCATCCCTATAAACTAATGCTCCTTCCGACTAGAAAAATTGCCACGTTGTTCCAAGACTTCTAACCCCTTAGAATTAAGAATTCACCATAATTGCACCAAAATACTGCCAATATCATTTCTGCCCTTTCCATCATCTCCCAGTTCAAGAGGGGTAGGTTTTGAATTCCAATAATAATTTATTCAATCTAAAGAGAATAGACTTTTTAAGATAGTTCCAAAACAGTACATATGACTCAAATCTCGTCAAAGAGAGCAAAATCTCTTTATATATAGCCTCTTTAACTGTCAAGACTCAAGGGTACGGCTACAAAGATTGTGCATGTACCCTTTAAGAAGGTGGCATGTACAATACCTTAAACTCCAGCAGGGACACATATTGGACTTCAAAACACACTTCTTTTAAATTCTTTATTTTGTATAGCTGTAGCTTTCTTGTGTCCTTATATGATACATTGTCCCACGTCCATGTCCAGATCCACAAACTTATTTGTGACCTCCCAGAACCCACAAGCAAAATCTGCTATCCTTCTGGGTTTTAATGCTGTTTCTGACATTAGAGAAACTACCATGATCTTCAGATGGGAGATGAACAGAAAAAATTTATAACATGGCATTACTGATTGAAAAAAACTTTTAAGACGAATGGAGTAATATTTTCAAGAGAAGAGACGAAACTGACCTTGGAAAGTTGGTGGCAGAGACCCTAAAGTGAGTTTCTCAAATTCAACAGAGTCGATTTTGTATTTTGGAATTTGTTCAGCAATAATAGGTGTTGCAATATCCTTTGCAGTTTTGCATATTGCCTGTGTACAAGTAGTGACCCTCAGTTAGCCAACATATATAGAACATCAATGACAGAGAAATAAACACAGATGACTGAAAATACCTTGTCCAGATAAGGCCACATTTGAGTAATAAACTTGTTCAGCCAGTCCATCTTAAGAAAGGGATAAGAATACATCACAAGACAAAGTCAGAACCATGGGCAATCCTGTGACAGTTAAAGCCAGAAATAGGATACATACACGGTCATAATCAGGGCTTTTCACCCAAAGAGGTATTTCAGGAAGTAGTCGCTGAAGCTTATCCGTATCTTGCTCAGCCAGTGGCCGAATTTCAGGATCCTATCCAAATCAAGGTACCTTTATTAGTAGATAGATGACGCCAATATGTAACTCAAACACCAGTGTCAACAAGCAATAGCATAGGATAGTCAGCTGCCCCAGTCGCCTAAGTGCCTCTTTCTTTTAAAAAGCATCAGCATCAATGTCAATTGCCAAATAGATCGCCAATTTCACAACGAGCAGAAAAAGAAGACACCAAATATAACTTGGTTGCCAGCCCACACATCATTCAATTGCAGTCTTAAATAAACAAGAATAGAGCTTACCTAGTCATAGTGTAGTATTAGAGTATGTAATCATGATCTAAAAGTTATAACCAATAAGCAGAGCAGTAGAACAATAGGTCAGTAGCTACTCGTGTCACACACTTTGTACATAATTACATAACGCTACCTAAAGAGACATATGCTACAGTTTAATGAGTCATTCTGGTTTTGTAGATACATCATTACATCTTGCATATTTCAGATGGTGTAACAATAAAACAACATGAAAAAACTTATTCTTGATGGCAGAGCAGTGTTTCCCTTTCCCACCACTCTCCAAGACAATAACTGGTGAAAGTCAGTGCAACTTTAGAATCAAAGTTTTCTCCGCACTCCAGGCAAAAATCACCAAACTTACTTGTAGACAAAGCTTTACAAGTCTCACGCGTTCACCGGAAACTGCATACATCGTATGCGACAAAAGTTCTCCATTCTCCTCTTATGCGTGGAAATCACATATCCTCATGATGGGTCCCCATAAAGACATGGAAACAGACTGTCAACCAACACTAGAACTGACAGTATATAACAAGAGCTACACATCAACTTTGTGTATACAAGTGATCTTACATCTCCTTGAGACTTGAGGATAATTCAGTAGGTAAAAAGATGTAGGGATCCCACATATTAAATAGCGTGGTTAGCCGTTCTCTTGAGAATGACATTTCCGATTCCTCCTTCACTTCTCAAAACTTGATCAATTTCAACTGTTCTAGTGGAAGATCACTCCATCAAAGATTCACACAAGCCACAGAACACAAGGCCTTACACATAATTTTCAGGGAGAGAAGGTGCTATACTAACAGCCAATGAACAACAAACTTTTGACAGGATTTCATCCTTCGGCGCCTACTGTGGGCTCAAACCTTAACAAATCTCTAATTTACAGCATGCCAAAATCCCATTAATATGCCTCATAAATTCTTTTGAAGCTTATTGTTCTTTAAAAGAAATGTATGAGGAAAGCATATCAATTAGGGTCTCTCCTTATTCCAATCAAAACATTTAAAAGAGGTTTCAGGGGTAGCCTAAAAGGGAGGACAATTTCAGCAAACCCTCAACTACCACATTATGCTATTATCACCTATCATCTGAATTCCGGTGTATTTGACACCCCCAACGTGCAGCAAAAGGCACAGTCAGTCCTTGGATAAAATTGGAAAACATACTAAAGATTCCGCATGAATTCCACAACTCACAAGCAACAATCCCACTTCAAATAATACGTTGTGGATTATGGAATAATCAAGACCAAAAAAGACTTTTGCCATACTCATTATTCTCCTATATTGAAAATAACATTTCAACATCCTGAATATCTAACATTGGCCGTCTGTCAAACACATTCATACCCTCTACGTGCAATTAAACGCCTAACCTAGACCTGCAACCAATAAACCTCATGCAAAGGGCCCATATAGCCAACAAGGTGAAACTTTCCTCAATGGCAAGAAACCAGTATAGATAGGAACTTGATATCTACCCCATACATCACCGAGAACAAATTCTTCCATATTCACAACAATAACAATTATAAGCCAGCACCCAGTAGGGCAGTACCAATACCACCATTAAGGGCATCTAAGGAGCTCAATTTCCAAATGCCCATAAACTGATAAGCCTACTCCAAACCCCTAGAAGCTAAAAAAACTAAAGTGTTCCGAAATGCCCACTCCTCGAAATATAAAACACGGCACAACGAATTCCCATCACAAGAAAACAAGAGTCTGCTCCATCACCAATCCGAAGTCTCTCCTAATGAACCACCTAGTCCAGTAGAATGTGCAGCACAATCCCAGGTCCGATGGCAGTATTCATTATGCCCAGCAACTCAGCTAGTCTTCTCGAACTACAAACCCTCCTTTAACCAACCTTTATGTTAATTCTCAAATATTCAAACCAACTAGTCATAAAAAATACTTCATGCAAGTGTGCACTATTCTTCAAACAAAACATCAACATCATTACACCCAAAATCGAGACAAATGGACACATACATACACCCTTAAAATGTGGATTCCTTTGATAATGACATGCAAATATTTACAATCCATCACGAATCTCATACATATGCATGACAACCCAAACAAACAATAAGACAAGATTTAAAACAAACCAAATTATTACAGATATCATACATTATCATACCCAGAAAAATAACAAGAAAAACTCAAAGAATTCAAAACAAAAAATTACCTTCACATCGGTAGGTTGAAAGTATATAAAGAGATAGTAACCAACGGTTAGACCAATCGTAATCCCTAAACCAAATCCTACAAACCCAAAAATTACACTAAAAATACGAAGTATTGGACTCCATAAACCCATCTTTTTCTTCTCTCAAATCACTTAATTTTCTACAAATTTCCTATGTATTTCTAAGAAACAAACAAAACCCAGAAAAATACTCCTGAAACCCAGATCAGAAGTAAAACTTTCGAATCAAATCCGTTACTCAACAGGCAAGGTTCTTGAAGAATATAAGAAAAATGAGCCACTTGTCCTCTTTCTATCTCTCCTAACAAGTAACAACGTGTAATGTCATTACCAAGCAATTAACATTCTTTATTGTGTTTGAATATGTTTCCATTTTGGAATTATTGGCAACTTTTTGTGAATAAACGCTTGCTTTTTCTCAGGGAGAAGAAGATCGACATTTGATTAGAGGAGAGAGAAAATAGAAGAAGCAGGACATTAAATCGGCCGTTTAGAGAAGAGGTCGGAATAATGGAGCGGTTCCTTTTTTCTATTTTTTTTTATATATTAAGCCTTGATTTGTTGCTAATTTGAGTAGTAATGACATGATTTGTTGGTGGTCCAGCTAATTGTAATTAGAAAGTTTTTTAATCGATTTGATTACTACATGTTGGGAAAGAGAGTGAGGTTGAGGGGTGTGCACTTGTTCTGAATAGGATGGGAATTGAAACAAAACTAGTTATTAGGCCCGGGCTATGCCCCGGGTAAGAAAAAGTTTCATTTATTAATATTGTACTTTTATATTATAACACTAAATACAACTTGGTCTAGTAGTTAAAACTTTAGTACATGAACTTGAGGTCACGGGATCAAAACCTATACTATGCAATTTCTAATTTTTTTTATTGTACATGGATTACATGAACTAAAACTCCCTAGGGAGAGCGCCACGTGGCACCGTTCCTGGTTTACGCACGCCTTTTAATATATTAGTATAGACTAGTGTTTAGGCCCGGGAGATTCCACGGGTTTTCTCTATACTACAATTTAGTACTTCCTCCATAACATAATAAGTGCAACAAATGAATATTTTATACCTCACAAATAATACCCATTTGTTGCATTTATTATGTCACGGAGGAAATAGTAGTTAAATAAGTCTTCTCATACTCATTTAGAAAAGTAATCTCATTCATTATATGAATTTTAAAAGTTTTCCATTCATATATCATCATTAACTTTGATCAAATAAGCAATAATAACATGGTGGAGTGATGGTTGAATCACTTTCTTTCATACTTGAGGTTGTGGGTTCGAATCTTCACGTGAGCAATGCTTCTTTTTTTAATATATGAGAAAGACGTGAATCGAATGTCACTGAATGAGGGATGGTGACACGTGGCACATATACGTTCTTAGGAACGCTTTTTAATATATTAGTATAGACAAGATTGTAAATTGAAGATCGGTTTGGTATTTATCAGATTTGATATTGATCCTATTTTTTCTGGCTTCATGGTTCAGTCCAAATTAGCCCTTTTTTTCTATTCAAGTTAAATATATTAAGTTACGTAATTAATATGTTGATTATGGTTTGTTAGGCCACATTTAAAACACAATAAATGTTGACTTTAAAGCCTCTCATCCTCACCATGATTAGATTTTGCACTAGAGATATTATACCAAATATATAAAAATAAAGTTAATGAATCTGAGTTAATAGAGATAAAATTGATTGATTTCCTACCATAACTAATGCGAGAAATCAACTGACAGCCGACAAGGCAAAATCAATTTTATTGGGAGGAAAATTTGTATTTCAATTATTTAAACATACAAGATCTTTATTTCTAAAAACAAAAGGTTAGTCATAATTCACCTATTATTGGGTATTCTATATGGTAGTAAATTGTATTCTATATGTTAGTAAATTATGATAATTAGGTACACCTATCCCCATTCATTTTTCTAAAACGGGGACGACCCATATAGACATCACATATGACGACCTTTTAGGGTATATATGATTTATGAATACCTCATGGGATATATGTCAAAACCATATTGATAAAATTCACCACACAAAACTTTATCAACTTCAACAACCTTGTTTGGCTAAAATGACAAGAGGAGGGGTCTTGAAAAAAATCTTGCAATACTAAGTATATTATATAAATTATTCACACTTTTCTTCAACTTTCCAAATCTATAAATATATATTAAAAGACGTTGTCAAATTAGCTCATCTATCTTGTGTATCTCTCCCCGATGTAATCCCCCGTATTTTCATGATTTTAATAAATATATTTTAATATATAGTTATTTATATTTTAAAATATATTAGCATTTTAATGATTTCATATTTCAAAGGTTGACCATTTTGGAAAGTCAAAGTAATTATGCTAAGTATTTAAGGAAGTTAAAATGTTTTGTTAGGCATGCTTTGAAAAATGTTTGAAATACTAATTGGATTTCGAAAAGAAGTTTAAATGGGCTTGAGGAACCCAAATACTAATCCTAGTGATGTTAGGAGTTCAATCATCAATCTTATTCATCACCAAACTCTATTTGAAGCCCAATTCTATTTTTCCCTAAACCCACAAAAGGGAAACTATAAATACCCATAAACCTCAATTATTTAACCACACAAATTTTCTCTCTCCTCCCTCACTACAATCGGCGCCCTTCCTCTCTCTCCTTTCACGTTCATTTTCTTCTTCCAATTTTCTTTCTTCTCTTCCAAGAAACACTTTCTTCTTCGCCAAGAAACGTTGCAACACCAATCACCACCGCCGAATTGTTGCTACCGCCGGTGCTGCTGTACCTCCCGGCGTCTTGCATTCCTTGTTTCTTCGATTCGTTGGTTAAATTCTTTTCTTCCTCCTCAAGTTTTAATTAAAGATCATGTTTTTATGTTTTATTTAAGTATTAATCATGATTAATGACTTTAATTTACTGTTTTAATGATTAATCTTGGATTATATATGTTATGTATTGAAAAAATAAAATTTCAGATTTGATTATTATGTTTAGATTGAGTTTTAATTATCCAAAGTATGAATTTTTAGAGTGTTAAAGATTGGAAAATCATAGTAGCATGTTATAAACTATGAAATTGATTTGACTTATGAATTTAAGCATGTTTAAGTATGTTTAAAGGAGGTTTTAATAATTGATAAGTTGCTGGAATTTTAGAAAGGTTGTTATTAATGGTGTTTTATGGATTTTATTGACTTGTATAGTAGTACTATGCTAGGTAATATAAGTAATTGAGGTTTTAATGATAAAAACAACTTTGAAATATTTTTTAAAGGGGATTTAAAGTATTTTTAAAGTTGCTGGAATTTATTTGGAGTATTCATTTTAAGTTCTATTGGTTATTTTAGGCGGAGATTACTCTTTAGGCGATTTTTAAGGTGATTAAAGGTGGCCTACTAATTTGCCTACACAAGGTACGTACATACCTATGTGTTGTTGGTTGAAGTATCATGATTTTAGGAAGAAAAGTTATGTAGTATCATGTATAGGAACTTTTGTGAGTTCATATATGATTTTTATTATGATTGGATTTAACATGTTTTATGCCTGTGTGCGAACATGTTGATTTTAAGAATTATTTATGAGTTGAATAGCATGTGTATGGAATATTGATGCAAGCATGTTGGTTGGGAACTTTATTTATTAATTCACATGGTGGAATTAATATATTTATTGAGTTGAATCATGTGTTCCCTTATATTATTATTTTCACTACTTTATGAGGACTGTGGGCCTTATTTGGTAAGTTGATAATCTATGCCTATAAAAAGTAAGTTGGTTGTTGGCTAGGTTCAACAAATAAGAAGGATTGAAATAAAAAGGATTTTAATAAGAAGGAATTAATCTTGGGTTGTAAGTTGTATGATCACTTATTTTAATCATAAGATAAAAAGGAGTTAAGTTGTAAATGTTTGATTATATGTTATTTGTATTGCTTGTGTGTCATAACAAGTGATAATTGGTAAATCATGTAAAGTGTAACGTGGATAGTAATAAACTTTAGACTGGTGCACGTCTGAAGTTGGACAATCAGAAGTTGGGGTACATGGTGAGCGTGCCATGACTTTTTCTGGGAATTGGATTGTTCACCGTTCCTATTTATTTTAAAGGTTCCTCGATATCGTAGGTCATTTTGGAATACGGAGTCGTGCCCGTATTTCGTCTTCCTAGGTGAAGGATGGTTTTTAGTTAGACAACTCGGTCCAATAACTATTGTAATACTCCGTATTTTTAGTAAGTTATTAGTTATATTTTTTTTAAAGGTTTTATTTACTAAAAAGGCTTTCTATTAAATATAAAGATTTTAAATAGGATTTTATAATAGATTATGGGTTTTTCAAATAGACTCTATCCCAAATTAAGTATTGGGCCTAAGTTCACAATTCTAATCCAAATAGTTAGTTTAATAAAATAAAAATATTTTAAAAGAAAATTTCAAAAAGGATTTCAAAAGATTTACAAAAGATTTACAAAAAAAAAAAAAAAAAAAGTTGAATTCGGCGGCGCATAACTCACGCCACTGCCAGTGAGTGTTTACCCAAGATTCCAAGTCTTATTATTTTTCCGTTTCTATCTTTTGTTTAGTTTAAGCATCTTGACTATTTATCTTATGGAATATTCCCCTATTCTAGCTATATGATCATAAAGGAATAGTGTATCTTAGCTAAAATCAATTCTCTTTTCTAAAAAAAAACCCATATTTTAGTTTCCTAGTCCTATTCCGACTCTACCTATCCAACTAATATAAATAGGGGCATCCACCCATCATATTCTTCACACCAAATTTGAGGAATACATCTCTTTTCTCAAGTTTAAACTCTCTCTCCCTCTTAGCCTACCTTTTCTCTTCTCCCTAGTAGTTATTAATTTTCAAGGTGCATGTATATGTAGATCTTTAAATATTGTTCTGCATGCGTAGTATCATGTTTTTAGGGTTGTTATTTTGAATTGAAACGCATGTTTTATGAGTTTTATTATGAACTTTATGAGTTTTATTATGAATATTATGAGTTTTCATGAGTATGCTAAACTTATGAATTAATGATTAGTCTAAGATTAAATAATTTATTGATTGTCAAACTATGCCGAAATCACACTTGTTCATGTTTAGAGTAGTATGCGTAAATATAAGCTGTTGTAAGTCTAATATTAATGTTACGGTTGACCTTCAAAACACAGCCCTGAGTTTTGTATTGCTAGCTGGAAAAGTTACGGCACAATTAATTTAATATTGGTGTTAAAATTCAACATGCATACTGTTAGTGTGTGTGCCATACAACATTAGTGCTGAATTTTGTAGCTGATTATTATTGATGTTGTATTATTATTATTAGTCATATTGTTATAAGTAATTATTTCAAGATAAATTATTCATGCCTTTTATATGGCTATGTTTTATAAGAATTATTATTCTTTTAAAGTTCAAAGCAAGGATTTTTATTAGTTATATGATCTTTTATGATCGCAAAGAGGCAACGGCTTGTTATTTATTAGCAAGAACGGTAGCTATTATATTTTACCCATGTACTTTTTGTATAAGTCATGTGGACAAGGTAGTTCCCCTCGTCATAGACTCATTAAGGAATACTAAATTTGGGGGTGTGCACACTTTAGGAAATGTACCTAGGCAAGGAAAAAGGATTTTTATTAAAGTTATATACTTTTATATTATACAAGTATTACAAGTATCCAAAGAAGGTTACAAATATTTTGAATGTTTAATAAAGTATTTAAATTTCCGCATATACATGTACTCAGTATTTTTACTGACACGCGTTTTGTTTGTTTGTTTTATGGCTTTGTCCCTGTGATGACCCTTTTTGGTGAGCGGGAATTTCTGAGTTGATTTGATGCATACTTCACATGGGGGAGCTAGTGAGGAATAATACTTAAGCTAGGAGTTGCTATTTTTATTTATTATAGATTCCATTATTGTCATAGTTGAATAATAAAGTTTTTATATTATCAATAAAGATAAGTTATTATTATTAGTTTCCGCTGCATTGTTAAGTTAGTAGTTAGTAGTTTTAGCCTTTAACGTTATCACGTGGCGGTAATGCTCTCAAGTTTCTCAAGTGTTTTATATTAAAATATATTCTTCAAAAAGAGAGAAATTTGAGGGTGTTACAACTATTCCATTAAAGTAATGAAAAAGATGGTTAAAGTGTAGTTCAGTAAAAGTTGTCTGCAGATTGTTATGTTATTATTTATCCCTGTTTATTATTTATTAGTATCATGTTAGGAATGTTTATGTATTATTACGTAGTACTCAGCTTTGCTGATTACGTGCATAGTTTGTATGTGTTAATCATGGTTTTGCCTTATTGATCTTGTGATGACCCATTTTGGTGAGCAGCTTCTTTTAGTGCATTGACATCTACAGGCTTGCATCTGTTGCATCATGGGGATTTGGGAATGGAGAGCTTGTGTAGCATATTGTTTTATCTATTGCTTTAGTAGATACTTTATATTTAAGTTTGGTTGGAAGTTAACCTTAATGGTGTGGTTTGGTTTTAATGTACTTTGTTTATTTATTATATTTCAATTCTAAAAGTTTAGTTATATGTTTTTTGCTGCAAAATTCTGAATAAGCCGATACGTTTTCAGACGGGCGATAATACGTTGATAATTTTCTATTATTTATATTAAAAAGGTATTTTAGAAAAGGGAGAATTATTGGGGTGTTACACCCGATTCAATAAGTAAAATCCAATGTCATCCCATACACCTAAAAAAATAAGGAACACGATGACACAAGTCTTGAACAAGCGACCTCAAGTTTGAACATTATTGACATAACAATTGATCCAAATGTGATATTATAACTTCTACTTTTAAACATAGTACAATATAATCTCTCCGTATTTTTTAATTAGTTTGCTCATTTGAAATATTGACACTATTCACAATTAGATAAAAACTTCCAAATTCTTCTCAACATACAAGAAAAAAATATAGTAATGTGGGATCTTCTTTGATTCGTCTCAATGTGCATTTTATTATTATTCAATTGTTATAATTTATATTAATATGTAATAAAATATATTTAAGGTCTAAGAAGTTCATTGGCAAACGCGCACAATCAAAATATGCAAACTTAAAAAATACAAAGGGGGTGTTCATTTAGTGTTGGAGAGCGACCAAGCGCATTGAATGTAGACATGATTCGATAGGGGTGTTCATAATCAAATAACAGAAATTACGGATCGGATTGCTCGGATATTCGATAACTAGAAAAATGATTTTTTGAACAAAAAGTTCGAAGAATAAGTTTGTGTCGGATCGAATCACCAGGTATTTCGAATGTTCGGTTATAGGAACTAGATATTTAACCGCATACCCGAAAATATCCGATCATTATCTCATTTTTTCGGATATTCGGAAATGGAAAATCCCAATATGTATCTTATCTGCAAAATTTCGGATATCCGATTCCAATAATCTGAAGTCCAAAAAAGGTTCGAATATCTGATTTTTCGGATCGGGTCGTCCGTATCACGGGTCAGCTCGACCAGATCGGGTAATCACTATGATTCAATGACAAGTCCTGAGTACCACCTCCACAAAATTTTGCCAATTAAGCTAGATGACATACACACAATATAGGAAAATGTGAGAAAACAAAACAAACAAAAATATTCAAATGTAAGCATGTAATTTCTAGTATCTATATTTGAAAAAGACCTCCAATATTACTATTAATACTAAAAAGTGAAGAGTTAGTAGAAAGTGGGGTTCTTTATTTGACTTTTGGATGGGAGAGAAAAAGTTGTTTAGAAATATGTAATATTATTTAGTGCACCAAGTGGACATATAATGAGGTAGGGGAGGGGAAAAGAGGGAAAATGTAACCAACAATGGAATAAAGCAAGATAGGAAAAAAAAAAAAGAGAAAATAATTAGGCATTAGACATTAAACATTTTGGGCCTAAGACTAGAGCTGACAAAATATTACCCAACCCACCAACCCAATCCGAACCCAACCCATTAATAATAGGTTGGGTCAAAATTTTCAACCCGTTTAATTTTATGGGTCGACCTGACCCAACCGGTTTAATTGAATGGGTTGGGTCAGGTTGGAAATCTCGACCTAAATTTAACCCGTTTTAACCCATTTATGAAAACAACCTAAAAAACCTAACTAATTTCACAGCTAAAAAAATTGGGCTAGCCCATATAGAAAGTTAAAAAGTAAAAATTCTAACTCATTATAATTAGTGTTGAACAATTTATTATGGAGTTGTAATGGTGTTGATTTTGAACAACAGTTGGGTTGTAAAAATTCTAACTCATTATAATTAATGTTGAACAATTTATTGTGGAGTTGTAATGGTGTTGATTTTGAGCAACAGTTGGGTTGATTTTGAACAATATCTAGCATATGGTTATGTACTGGCTTAATGCTAAGTTGTTTCCTACTGTTGCTTTGTAACATATACTTTGTTGTTTTATTTTTTTTCTTGAAAAAACACGAAAAAAATTAAATGGGTCGACCTGAAGGTTGACCCGTTTATCATAAGGTTGGGTTGGGTTGTAATTCCCAACCCGTTTAAGTTAACAGGTCGGGTTGGGTCAAGGGGTTCTCAACCCGTTAACCCGCCAACCCAACCTGATCTTGACCCAACCCGACCCATTGCCAGCCCTACCTAAGACTAATTTTAGGCTAAAAAATCCCTTTTGGGCCTAAAGATAATACCCAAAGCCCAATGACTGGAGCTCACAAATGGGTCAGATTACGTCAATTTCATCTGTAGTTCGCCAATAAATGAGATGGTTTTCCATAACCTAACCATTTATTAGACGGGTCAGAAACCCTCAATAAACCCCAAACCCGATCAATTTATTAAACGAGTCTTGCAATGTGCTTATCGACCCGTTTATCAAGCAAGCACACATATCTAAACCAAACTAATCAATTTCGTATCTCTCTTAACCCAATTTATATATGAACATCTTGTTGAAATGAATCAAATAGACAACCAAAAAACAAATCTCGAATAGTTAAGAGAAATCTTCAAATCATAACAAGCCACACTTATAATATCGATAGTAACATATAAATTAAACGAGTTATCGTGTTAGGTCCAAGCTTTAAAAGTTCAACCATAATCCAACTTGTTTAATTAACGGTCTCCATCAAGTTCGGGTCATCCCGCATACCTAAACGGATTAAAAACCTCAACCCATGTATCAAACCTACTAATTTCATATCGGATTCAAGTCAAGTTAGCCGGTTGTGTTATTTTTTACAACCCATATAGCTCTACTAACAATGATCAAATTAGAGCACTTAACTAATAGAAATACCTAAAGTGTGTAGATTAATAAGAAACGCTAGTGAGGCACCTAGTTTTGAGAAAGCAAAGTATTTAGGGCTCTTTCTTAAACAAGTTTTGAGCAATCGAATATAGAGGTACTTGGCAGCCCCTCCTCCTCCTCCCCCAAAAATCCCCGATAGATACGCAATTACGCATCCTCATTCTCCCCCTCGCCCTAGGATTTAATCACCGCCATTAAACACTTTTCTTCCTTCACCTTTCTTATTTAGTCTCAATTAACGTCACTGCAAAACCAAACCCTACTTTCATTCTCTCTCCAATTCAATACTTCGATAAAATTCTAATCTTTTTTGTCTATATAATTAGGTTTTTCTTTTTCTTACACACTCTAATACGCCACTCTTTCGTTTATCGGCGAACAAATTTTCGCTTTTTCGCAACGAACGACGTTGATCGGTATAAGATTTACTCACTTTCGATTGGATTAATCAATCTTTGTTTACCACCAAAAGCAGGGAATCTAGGGTTTTGTTAGTTTAGCTGATCAAGCGAATTTCAAATTCGATTCGAGGGTTTTGGAATTCCAATCTTATCAAAAGAAAAAAGGTTGATAATGGTGGAAATAATGGTTGGATCGCCGAACGATTGATCGTAACCTAAAAAAAGGGGTGTGTTTAAATTGTATGGAAACTCGGAGTCGGAAGAGGGCGGAGGCATCCTCATCAGCCCCTTCTTCATCCTCTGTTGGACCTACAACTCGTGGCGCGAAACGGTCTCGGTTTTCCTCTTCATCCTCCTCAACAACTGCTACTCCGGCAACTCGGTCTCGAACTCGGTCTAACGTTAGTGTAACTCCTGCAACGATGGATGAATCATCCTCTCGTGGCGGCCGAAGGGGGAGAAACCACCATGGCTCTGATAAGGACAATGATAAGGGTAAAGAGAAGGAACATGAGATGGAGAAAGAGAGGGAAAATGAAAGAGAAAGAGGGTTAGGGTTAAACATTGATGAAGACGACGATGATAATGACAATGATGATAGTGAAGGAGCTGCTGGTGTTGGTCTTTTGCACCAGAATTTGACCTCTGCTAGCAGTGCTCTTCAGGGTTTGCTTCGAAAGCTCGGTGCTGGACTCGATGATTTGCTCCCTTCGTCTGCTATGGGGTCGGCTTCTTCGTCCTCTCACCAGAGTGGAAGGCTTAAGAAGATTCTTTCTGGCTTGAGGGCTGATGGCGAGGATGGGAAGCAAGTGGAAGCTTTGACTCAGTTGTGTGAGTTGCTGTCGATTGGAACGGAGGATTCGCTTAGTACGTTCTCTGTGGATTCGTTTGTTCCTGTGCTTGTGGGGTTGCTTAATCACGAGAGTAATCCTGATATAATGCTTCTCGCCGCGAGGGCCATTACTCATCTGGTCGATGTCTTACCTTCTTCTTGTGCTGCTGTTGTTCATTATGGTGCTGTTAATTGTTTCTGTGCTAGGTTGTTGACTATTGAATATATGGACTTGGCTGAGCAGGTATTACACACTTCTCTTATAATATACAGCTTGTATTATCGTATTTTCTTATATGAAACTTTTAACCATGGGTGTATTAAGCAATTTTGAATTTGGTACCATTTGCATCACATTGATTAATTTGAAATTGTGGTTAGTTTTTGGGGAAGGATCACAAGTAAATATCATACTTTAGAATTTGGTTCTACGCGAACTTATCTGATTCCATTAGATATCCCACATTAATTTTAGATTTTAGGGTTTAGGCTTTAAGGAGAAATTAGTCTCTCAGTATTGCTGACAACCACCTAATCTGACTGCAATTTGGTATCAACGACGACATGAGTGAAATAGTAGGCTACAACAATGATCACTCCAATGCCAGTGGATATTGATTTCAGGTTTTGGAAAAAACTGTTTATCAAGTTATGTTAGATGACAGTAATGCATATTTGGTCTGATCGTAGTGGAAGGGGACAGTAATGCATTATGATTCAAATAACCATATGATTTAGATTGTAGGTTTTACAAAAAATAGTCTCACCCTTGTGGAAGAGAGTCTGAGGAGAAGAAGGTGAAGTCTCTTATGTGTAAAGGATAGGGACTAGGGGCCGCAGGCCACTGGCTCACAATCTACTTCTTCTTCACCTAACACTTACTTTTTTTTTTGCGTGGTTTTATTTAATTCAATTTAGTTTCACCTTGTTGTTAATTGAAGCTCAGAGGCATACCTCTTTGCTTCCTTGCTGGATACGCCAATGAACTTGTGTAGCTGTATGTGATGTATATTTGATAAATTGAATGAGTATTGGATGAATTACTGAGTGATTATGGTAATTTTGAATTATTTGTGTTAATTTTTGGAATGGCTCAGTCCCTGCAAGCACTAAAGAAGATATCACAAGAGCATCCGACTGCGTGTTTGAGAGCTGGGGCGCTAATGGCAGTGCTTTCTTATCTTGATTTCTTTTCAACCGGTGTTCAGGTCATCTTGTCTACCGTTTTGTGGTATTTGGATGTTATGTGATGTGGATACGTCTAGACCAGTGCTATACCATATGCATAATGTGTGTTTTTTATCCGATTTCAGCGAGTAGCTTTAGCTACTGCTGCAAATATGTGCAAGAAGCTCCCTTCGGATGCTGCTGATTTTGTGATGGAAGCTGTTCCTCACCTAACAAACCTCCTTCAGTACCATGATGCAAAGGTAGGCTGCAACATCACATGATTTTCTGCCATCTTGAGTGTTTGATAACATAAAGCCATTTTTTTGTTTTTTGTTTTTTACATGTCTTGGGTTTTGTGGAATTTCAGGTTCTGGAGCATGCTTCTGTTTGCCTTACGCGCATTGTTGAGGCATTTGCATCATCTGCTGAGAAACTTGATGAGCTTTGCAATCATGGTCTTGTTACCCAGGCTGCTTCGCTTATTTCAACCAGTAATTCTGGTGGGGGTCAGGCCTCTTTGAGCACGTCTACTTACACTGTAAGCGCGGGAATTCTTCCACAGTATAAGCTGTATTCTTAAATTTGGTTTTAGTGTGATTTGGGTTATTTTTGTAGGGCTTGATCCGACTTCTTGCTACATGTGCAAGTGGGTCTACTGTGGGAGCCAAGACATTGCTGCTACTTGGTATAAGTGGCATTCTCAAAGATATCTTGACTGGATCTGGACTTGTAGGAAATATGTCTGTATCCCCTGCTCTTAGCAGGCCACCGGAGCAGGTAAGCATATTGGTATTCTTGGTCTCTTCAGGATAGTAAAGAAAATTATTAAAGAAAGTCTCTCATGTAGCGTTGAAGATGTGTTGTTTGAAATAAATATAGATTCGAAAGCATTGAAGGATGTTGATGGAGTATCTTTTTCTTTGTTTTGTCTTTGAGTAGTTAATAGAGATGTTTCATTTATCATTCTTTGAGTGGTGGGGTTCAACAGTAAATTTTAGTTTTCTCTGATTCTTTTCAAATGTGTTGTTAATTTTAGCTGATGAATGTTTATAGTTTGACTCAGGAGAGTTGATTATTCTTGGTCCCAATTTTGATGAACAGAAGGAAATAGGAGAGTCTTTATAGTTTCGGTAAGTACTTAAAGTTAAGAGGGTGAAGACCTTGTGAGAGAGATTAAGTTGCAAAGAGGGAAACATGATTGAATACGATATACGCAGATACATAATATACACATAGTATTCACCACACCCTGATTGGTTCTAATAACCCCCCTCCTCCAAATGGTTCAAGAGGTGTCTTGCACTTGGCTGATCTTCCTTTTGGAAATTTGTCCTTTTACAGTGAGAATCATCTGTAGCATTTAGATATTATATGGTACAGTTTAGATATGCTTATAGAATCGCAGATTCATAGCTTCATAGGTTTTTGGAGATAGATAAATCTTCCCATCCTGAGGTGGAAAGGCCCCTCTGTCTGCTTATAGTGGGATGTTTCTTTGGTTTGCGATTGTTGGTTGGATCATTTGTTTGAGTTTTGAAATCCAATTTTAGTATCTGACTCTTATTGGATCTTCATGGGGTTTTATTTTGCTATTGTGAGGTTCAGATAGTTTGGCAGCTGTGATTTCATATTGTGATGTTGGTTAAGTAACTCCATATCACATTTTGGCGCGCTATCGAATGCTTTAGCACTTCTTGGACTTTAAATCCTTTTGTTTTGATTTCTGTTAGAGGGTAGGAAGTGTAGCTATGATGTGTTTCTTTTTTATTAGGTGGTCTTAGTAGTGGATGTGTGCATGACACTATTTTTCCTTTTTTGTTCCTTGGTAATGGAATATGGTTGAATAGCTGTGTTAGTTAACATAACATATTATGGTTCCTTTTTTTTCCCCCTGTGGAAGCTATTGTAATCAGTATGTCTTGGATCTACATTATGATATTTGTACTTTTATTCCGACTTAGATATTTGAGATTGTGAACCTTGCAAACGAGCTGCTTCCTCCCCTTCCACAAGGAACAATTTCCCTTCCAGCAAGCTCTAACTTATTTGTAAGAGGGCCCCTTTTTAAGAAGTCACCTATGAGCAGTTCTGGCAAGCAAGATGACACAAATGGTAATGTGCAAGATGTGTCAGCAAGAGAGAAACTTCTGAATGAACAGCCTGAGCTTCTGCAGCAATTTGGAGTGGACCTTCTTCCTGTTTTAATACAGGTTTCAATTGCTTGATCCTCATTTTGCTTTAAGTTCTACATGTTCAATTCAGTAGCATTAATTCTTAATTTATCTCTGCTGAGCAGATTCATGGATCAAGTGTGAATGGTCCTGTCCGTCACAAATGCCTATCTGTGATCGGTAAACTTATGTTTTTCAGCAATGCAGATTTGATATCATCTCTGAATAGCACAACAAATATCTCAAGGTGCCTGTCTTCGGTTCAAAAGGCTTCAGTTTGTAGTTTACCTATTTTCTGCATTGTCATTTGTTTTTTAAATTTTTTTCCTCCCCCCAGTGAAAGATGATATTAAATAAAATAGAACCAACTATTACATAATCGCATTAGATCGTCTATTACAATCTGCAATACGACGGTTGTCGGGGTTCTCACTCTATTTATTCATTTTTCCCCCTCAGTTTCCTTTCTGGTGTTTTGGCTTGGAAGGATCCTCAAGTATTAGTTCCTGCTCTACAAATTGCAGAGATACTGATGGAAAAACTCCCTGAGACATTTTCCAAGATGTTTGTGAGGGAAGGAGTAGTTCATGCTGTAGATTCTCTCATAGCTGCTCCATCAAGCTCTGTTTCAGCTCACGCTGCTACCCCTGAAAAAGATAGTGAGTCAACTTTGGGATCATCTGGACGTGCTAGGCGTTTAAGGAGAAGAAGTGGAAACCAGCAGCAAGATGCCAATTCTGTAGATGAGTTAAAAAATTCAGTTTCAGTTAGTGTTGGTTCACCTCCCACCTCGGTTGAAATTCCAACTGTCAGTTCTAATCTTCGCACAACTGTCAGCGGTTGTGCGAAATCTTTCAAGGATAAGTACTTCCCTTCTAATCCTGGGACTAGTGATGTTGGTATTTCTGATGATCTCTTGCACCTGAAGAATCTATGTGCTAGGTTGAATGCCGGTGTTGAGGAGCAGAAGTCTAAAGTGAAAGGAAAATCAAAGACTGCTGGAGCTTATATAGCAGATTTAGTTACGGGCAAAGAGGAAAACTTGGTTGGGATAGTTTCCGAGATGCTAGGGGAACTAAGTAAAGGGGATGGTGTTTCTACGTTTGAATTTATTGGCAGTGGAGTTGTTGCTGCCTTACTCAACTATTTTTCCTGTGGATATTTTAACAAAGAGAAAATTTCAGAGGTGAATCTTCCTAAGCTTAGACAACAAGCACTCAAAAGATATAAATTATTTATCTCCATTGCCCTTCCTACTAGTGGCACAGGAGGGAACATAGCTCCTATGACTGTTTTAGTCCAAAAGCTTCAAAATGCTCTGTCCTCACTGGAAAGGTTTCCAGTTGTATTAAGTCATTCAGCTAGGTCATCAGGTGGGAGTGCACGGCTGTCATCAGGTTTAAGTGCATTATCTCAACCATTTAAGTTGCGTCTATGTAGAGCTTCAGGAGAGAAGTCCCTTCGTGATTATTCTAATACTGTTGTACTCATCGATCCATTAGCAAGTTTAGCGGCTGTTGAAGACTTCCTTTGGCCCCGAGTGCAACGTGGTGACTCTGGGCAAAAGGCTTCAACTTCTGTTGGAAATTCTGAGTCAGGGCCATCACCTACAGGAGCTGGTGCTTCATCACCAGCTGCCTCAACTCCTGCTACTAGTACTCGCCGCCAGTCAGCCAGATCCAGGTCAGGTGTAAATATAGGAGACACTTCTAGGAAAGATGCATCTCAGGACAAAACTAACAGCTCTTCGAAGGGGAAGGGTAAAGCTATATTAAAACCAGCACCGGAGGAAACAAAAGGTCCTCAAACCAGAAATGCTGCTCGTAGACGAGCTGCTTCAGATAAAGATGCCCAACTGAAATCACCAGCTGAGGAATCTAGTTCCGAGGTGTGTTCTATGTATATTTGTGCTTGGTTCCTGTGTAATTAATGCATAGTTAGACTGAGACTTCATTTCAGCTTAAAAATAGTACCAGCAGCAACTACCTCCGGTCCTCCTTGATCTCTTTATTTCTTAGGCTGGACTTATGCTATATTCATGTACTCCTATATAATGTTCTAAAGTGAAGCTTCCTTATTGAGCATCTCGTAAATATGTATTTATTGTGCGCTTTTTAGTCTTTACAAAGGTTCATTTTGTATATTAGGAACATTATATAATTCTTCCAATTTCTTAATCACACTCCTTATTGGTTCTTGCAGGATGAAGATTTGGAGATGTCTCCTGTTGACATTGATGACGCATTGGTGATTGAAGATGATGATATCTCTGATGATGAAGATGATGACCACGATGATGTATGTAAATTTGGATTGTTTTTCTTAATTTGAAGTCCACCTAGCATATTTATGAAGATGTTTTCCTCTTTTTCTTTTCTTTGATTGAATACTTAGATGCTTTCTGTTTGAGCATTAAAAAATTGAAGAAACATTGTTCGTTTTTTTAGAACTTGAGCTGTCTTGATGTTACCTAATTTGACCTGCTTATTCATATTTGATGCTACTTTGATCTTTTGTTTAGATGGTGGTTTTGCTATGCTTTGAACCAGTGAAGTGTTTTATGAGGACTTGTGATTGTTGGAGTGAAGTGTGGTTAAGATGCCAGTTCAGTGTTGTGGGGTCTCTATATCAATTCAGCTTTGCTAATCTGCTCCTGCAACTTATTTTGCAGGTATTGAGAGATGATTCTCTTCCAGCTTGCATGGCTGACAAAGTTCATGACGTGAAATTGACCGATTCTGCTGAAGAAAGTGCTGCTGCTCCTGCAACCAGTGATAGTCAGAATAATCCTGCTTCAGGTTCCAGTAGTAGAGCTGCCACTGTAAGGGGCTCAGATTCGACAGATTTTCGGAGTGGGAGTTCATTTGGTTCTAGAGGGGCAATGTCATTTGCTGCTGCTGCCATGGCTGGGCTTGCTTCTAATGGCAGGGGGATCAGAGGAGGAAGAGATCGTCATGGACGTCCTCTTGGTGGTTCCAATGACCCTCCTAAATTAGTTTTCTCTGCTGGTGGCAAGCAACTTAACCCAAATTTGACAATTTATCAGGCTATTCAGCGGCAGCTTGTGACTGATGAAGAAGATGATGAGAGGTATAATGGCAATGATCTTGTCACCAGTGATGGTAGCAGGCTATGGAGTGATATCTATACAATCACCTATCAAAGGGCAGAAAGCCTGGTTGAGAAGTCCCACGGGGCTGTGAATTCTGCCTCTCCATCAAAGTCTACCAAATGTGGATCCGCTTCGAGTTCAAGTGCTGCTGCCTCACACCGATTACCCCTGGACAGCATTTTGCAAGGAGAACTTCCCTGTGATATGGAGAAAAATAATCCAACATACAATATTTTATCACTGTTACGTGTACTGGAAGGTTTGAATCAACTTGCACCCCGTTTGAGGGTTCAAACAGCTTCTGATAAATTCTCAGAAGGAATGATTTTAAATCTAAATGAGTTAAGTGTTACTGGAGCTAAGGTTCTTACTTCAGAATTTGTCAACAGCAAGCTCACCCCCAAATTGGCTCGACAGATACAAGATGCACTTGCACTGTGCAGTGGCAGCCTGCCGTCTTGGTGCTACCAGCTGACAAAAGCATGTCCATTTTTGTTTCCATTTGAAACTCGCCGGCAGTTTTTCTATTCAACTGCTTTTGGATTGTCTAGGGCCTTGTATCGTTTGCAGCAACAACAGGGTGAGGGTCAAGGGTCTAATGAAAGAGAAGTTCGAGTTGGGAGGTTACAGCGCCAGAAGGTTCGTGTATCAAGAAATCGCATTTTAGATTCAGCAGCCAAAGTTATGGAAATGTATTCTAGCCAGAAGGCTGTCCTTGAAGTAGAGTATTTTGGTGAGGTTGGGACAGGATTAGGTCCGACATTGGAGTTTTACACCCTCTTGAGTCATGATTTGCAGAAAGTGGATTTGGGAATGTGGAGGACGAATTGCTCATTTGATAATTCTTCTGTGGAAGATGGTACTAATGACCAGAGCAAAGATGGGAAATTTGAAGACGCTGCAGTATTGAGTTCTGTGGGTAATGCAAATCTTGTTCATTCCCCACTTGGATTGTTTCCTCGACCGTGGCCGCCAAGTTCCGATGCTGTAGAGGGCAGCCATTTTAGCAAAGTCATTGAACATTTCCGATTGCTTGGACGAGTCATGGCCAAAGCTCTTCAAGATGGAAGGCTTTTGGATCTGCCATTATCAACTACTTTTTTCAAGCTTGTGCTTGGACAGGTATTGAAGTGCCTTCTCGTTCAGCTTGTAGGGAATCTTCTCTTGTTCACCCTAGTCCCGCCCGTGTCTCAAGCATGTTGTTTAGAAGCAGCATGTATAACCCTCCCCCCTCCCAAAAAAAAAATTAAAAATAAATAATAACGTTGTGGTAAATTCCTAAACAGTATCTCAGACCTTGAGTTGTCATGCTGTATATTTCAGAAGTGTAGATTCTGTCTCCTCCTATGTCTTTTTTGGACCTATATTTGATTATAGTTGGTTTTTCTTGTTCTTAAGATGTTGTTCTTTCCCCCATTATCAGAGTCCTCTCTTCGCTTATACTAACTTGGATCCTGTATTGTAGGAACTTGATTTGCATGATATCCTCTCATTTGATCCTGAGGTTGGCAAAACTTTACGAGAATTACAAGCCTTAGTTTGCAGAAAGCAATATTTAGAATCAATAGGTGGTGATCATCCGGATGTAATAGCAGAGCTGTGCTTTCGTGGAACTCCAGTTGAGGATCTATGTTTGGATTTTACACTTCCTGGATATCCAGATTACGTCTTGAGACCAGGGGATGAAAATGTGAAGTTCTATGAAACTCTTTTTCATGCTAGGTTTTGTTCACTCTGGTTAATTGTGCCTGGACCATTATAAGTTTTTCTGCGGGCTAATTGTAGGTGGACATCAATAATTTGGAGGAATACATATCATTGGTGGTGGATGCCACAGTTAAGACGGGAATTACAAGACAAATGGAAGCTTTTAGGGCAGGATTTAACCAGGTTAGGATCTGTCTTCCTTTCTCTTTGATTTACAAATTAGTGGTGATTTTTAAATTGTACTTACCCCTCGTTTTATTACATTTGGTGTGTTCTGATCGATTGTTTGTAACTCTTAAATGTTCTTATGCCACACACACACACACACACACACACACACACACACACACACACACACATATAGGGTTGGGTTCTAGTGAGAATCCTCTTATGGTGAGAACCGTGAGAACCACTAAAAGTATATGTGTATATATATATATATATATATATATATATATATATATATATATATATAGTTTGTTTCAGTCATTTTCAATGCTTTCTTAGATACGGAGTATTAAGGAAGGCGACCATTTCAGGAAAAGTAGTGGTGTTTTCTCTGATGTGTGTAACATGGCTGCTATGTTGTCTCACCATAGCAGTTTGATGACTTTTTAGTCAATCTTTAACTTCTCTCTTTGTTCTCAAATAAATGCTGAATTTCATGATAAGCGAGCCCATTAGGTCCTACGTCTCACTATTCAGTGGACAGTCGTCCCTCAATCTCTCCAATCATCTTTTACAGTCGCTCCGGTGAGATGGCACCCAACTCCTTGACAAGGCAGGCATTTTTCGCGGACTAGTAACACTTTCCCTTTTTGGATGTTTCAAACTAAATGCAACAAACCTTATCTCATATGTGGTTTCTATCATTCTTTCTCCTCATCACACGGGCCCTTCTTATATTACTCTATCTCTTTCGTCATGACATGGGTCTCCCTTAAGATGTCAAGGCTGCATTTAATTGAGAACACAGAGTAGAAATTTCCTTTCAAGTTGGCTTTAGATGTCTCAACCAGTTGATGGCTCTGACAGCTTGTTTTACTTTAGTGTGGAGTACTCTGTACTCTATATACTAGCCTATGCTGCTGTACCTTGCTTTCTCACATTGCATTTTACATGGGTGATAATGCTTGTTATGTTTCAATGCTCAGAAGGGGTTGGTGCACGTTGGTTGCTACTTAGTACTTCCTCTGTTCTATTATAATTGCAACATATCACCCCTTGGCACATTGTTTAAGAAAAGCCATGTGAAGAGGAGAGAAGTAGAGATGGGAAAAAAGTGGGACCCATGTGATAGGATAGACATAGAGAGAAGGTATTACCATTAATTTGAAACTTCTAAATAAGGGAATTGTTGCAATTAAAAAAGAACGGAGGAAGTATGTTTCAGCTATGTTCCTGAAGTACTTGTGAGTTAATGTTGACCTAGTGATCTTTGTCTGTAGGGCTGGTTTGTTGTTATTATGGTTTGTTGAGTTGTCACTTAGACCATCTCATGCATTTAGGATACTGTTTCTGTTGTTTCTTTTGTATTAACTAATCATCACATTTTGTGATCAGGTCTTCGATGTCACCTCCTTACAGATATTTTCTCCAGATGAGCTTGATTGCTTGCTTTGTGGTCGTAGAGAGCTGTGGAAGGTAAACTGCTTTCTGATTTTGTTTACTTGGGTAGTTGTGCTGAATGATTATCTTTACAATGTTTGGCTGATATTGTCATCTTGTGCAGCCTGAGATGCTTGTTGATCATATTAAATTTGACCATGGATACACAGCCAAAAGCCCTGCAATCGTTAATGTACTTTTCCTTCCTTGAATGAACTCCTACAAGCCTAAGTGTACTCTTACTTTCCATGGAATGCTGAATCATTTACTTATTTCAGTTGCTTGAGATTATGGGCGAATTTACACCAGATCAGCAACGTGCTTTTTGTCAATTTGTCACCGGTGCTCCACGTCTTCCACCAGGTGGTTTGGCTGTGCTGAACCCCAAGTTGACTATTGTGAGGAAGGTAATGTATAATCTTTGAAGTCTAATATACTTCGATTTCTGTACTTGGTTGTCTATCAATTTACCCAAGCAGCTTTTCTCTAAATTTGTTGCGTGTCTTGTCACAGCATTCTTCCACTGCGACCCCAGCTTCAAATGGAACAGGGCCTTCAGAAACTGCAGATGATGATTTGCCAAGTGTCATGACCTGCGCTAATTACCTCAAGCTTCCTCCTTACTCAACAAAGGTATTGTGTACTTGTCTCCCAAGTCCCAACTGCTGCCTTTTGAGATCCTTATACTTCCTTTCATGATTGCTAACTCACAACTTTGACCATCAACATCTTCAATTACTAGTAAAAATTATAAAATTGTTGATATCTTCAAAATGTACATGAAGACAATTCAGTACCATTTTACAAAATTAACACATGATTAGATAAAGATGTGGTCATAATGGGGTATGCGAAGAATGCAAATGTCAAGATGTTTGCACTTTGTAAGAACGGGTATCAGATATATTATCAGCTTTAATTCCAAGAGATTTAACACCAGATTTGTCGTATTTGCCGAGCAGGAGGTTATGTACAAGAAGTTGCTCTATGCTATCAATGAAGGACAAGGATCGTTTGATTTGTCATGAGTCGTGGGGGGCCCTTCAGAACGAGGTTTGTATGGCTACGGACATTCTTGCTTGGGCCGAATATGTTCTTTGAAGTAGATCATGTATTGTGCTGAAATAATGCCTTTGCGAAAGTGGTGGCATATAGGAAGTTTTTTCTCTTTTTTTGAGACTTTTGGAGACGGCCTGGTTGAATTTTGGGGTTCGTTTAGGTATTTGAAACATGTTTATGATCTGCGGTACATTTTGTATATAATTCCTCCTCTAACCTCACACATATAGATTCAGGTGGTCTTCTGAGTTCTGAGTTTCTTGCTGTTTTCCATCGTTTAAGCATTCATCTTTTTAGTAGTATTAAGTGTATCTACTCAATTTCAGTTGCTAAGGAAATTGTTTTAGGTGAATTTTATTTGGAGCGGCGGCTTTGGATGGAATGAATGGGGGTTAAGTTCTTTTGTTGTCGCTTTTCAGGCATGTATATATTAGTTTTAATGCTTTGATATTTTCCTACATTTTCCGGAACAATTAATGTACTCCAGATAATGAGTAGGAAATAATCTGCTCTTAAATTATCTCGTATAATTATTTATATGATCTTTTATGGTATGATAGGATGTGTCGCTGCGTATGGTTTTAATTATCAATATTTCTTTAATGTTAGATCAACAAAATGTGACCTGGTCGCAAGACATTTTTTTTGGCAGTTAAAAAAACAAGTTATAATGGATAACATAATATTTTCCTAGCATTAAGGGGCTATTACATGGGCTTTTTCTACATTTTGTCTAGAGACCAGTTATATTTTAGCAACTTCCATGTCTTCAACTTCCAAGCTAAGGTCTTTGATTATGGGAAGCGTTTCTCTCTCTGCTTTGTTGATGTTGATGAGACCCCCTGAACAAGAGTGGAGTCTGTTAGAACTTAGAACTTTCAAGCTTTTTATACCTTTTTGTCGCGTTTTCTGGACACCGTATAATGCTGCCTATGCTTCACCCTGAGCTGAGGAGGAAGCATAAATAATCTCCTGATCTTGTGCTGTGGTGGTGTGACTCTGAAGTAAGACCCAGCTATACACCGCTTTTGAGATATTGATCTATGTTCTTTTCCAAGCTCCATCAACTATTATGGTTAAATTGGGTTGATCAATGGGTCTTCCCATTGCCGTTTAATAGTAATGCATGGGAGAGGGTTCCCCATATTGCATTGATTTGTAATTTGGGTCTTCTTTTTGTTTGATCTTTCCCATCTATACAGCAGATTGGCCGCATTCTAATATATCAACTGGACTCAATTTCCTATTCAGATTGAAAACCTTTTTGCTTCTAAATAACCAAATGTTCCATGGTATTGAGATGAACTCTACTACTCTTTTGTCTTACTCGTCAGCTTCCATTAGCATTCATGGGTAGAGGATTTCCAGAACTTCGTTGTTACCTCACATTCTCTAGATAGATGGTTCGTCATCTTGCTGTTGATTGCACATCACGCAAGCGCCGTCCGCTTTGAATTTTCTCTTCTCAAATTGTTTTTGGTAACCAGTACTAAGTTGTAAAATTTCCAGAAAACGTATTTCCATTTAGGCCAGATATTTCTCTTTCAGAACTTTTTCCAAAAGGAATCATGGTGTAAGCTATCTTCGATTATGGGGAAACCAATACCCTGATTTAATCGAAGCTTCTTCCATGGTTGAGGCAAAAAATTCTCATGTTTCATTTGTGGTAAGCTATGAAGCACGGGTACTTCTTCTAGGTAGCGTACTCGTACCCGTACCCGTACCCGTACCCGTAAGTAATATAATTGGTTACTTATTGACATTACAAAGATAAGAAATAGAAGTCGTTCGACATTGGAAGAATATGAAGTTGTTTGGTTGGCATAAAGATAAGAACTTGTACTTCCTAATAAGTTATACTTTATATGGAGGAAGTAACTTACCTAAGTTATCATGCCTCGTAAGTAAGTGGAACGTGTGAAATTTTTGTTCTTATGATTATTAATCAAAAAACATTTTCTAGAAAGTGCAAAATATAATCTAATATGGAAACAACTTTCTAGGAAATCCCATCCTATGTTTAACCGAACGACCATTGAGACTGAAGGTAGAAGACTAGAAGGGGTCTATTTCAAGAATAGGGGGTAGGTATTAGAATTCAGCTTTAAGATGATAAATAGAATGACCAAATTGGCAATAATGTAAGTAAAAAGAAAAAAGAAATCTTCCCAACACAAATCAAATAAGGGATTGGCAAATGACAACAGTTCTTTGTATTACCATCAATCTTCAATCCCTATCCAACGTTTAAAACTTTCATTCCTATAGATCAATTAGCTTTTGGGACCAACTAGACATAGAACGAGTTAGGGCTGCTTAATGGTCGAGCTGAGCCCAAACTGTAGTCTGCTCGGCTTGTGTTTGCTTAAGTTTATTCGAGCTCGAGCCGAGCTCGAAGCTGAACGAGCCGAACTTTGCCAAATGTTAAACGAGCCGAGCTCGAACTGTTCACGAACAGGCTTGACTCTTTATCACCCCTAGTTTTTACAAGTTTTCTTTGTTTTTCCTTTTTTAATATTTGAGATTTATAGGTTTTCTTTTAGACAATGGAACTATTAACTTATTATTGTGTGATATCTAGGTTAATATATTTATGTATATATATAAATATACTATTTTTCTATATAAAAATATAATCGATCTAGTTCACGAGCTTTCGAGCCGAGCTTTGCGTAGCTCAGCTCGACTCGTTAAAGTCACGAGTCGAGTCCGAATTCGAGCCAAGCCACCACGAGCCAAGCTTTGACCAAGCCGATACCGAACTGTTCACGAACAGGCCAGACTCATTATCACCCTTAGAACGGGTTTATTTTAAGAATAGGGGTAGTAGGTATTACAGTTGAGAATCAATATAATAGATGAAATGACCAATTAGCCAGCTTTAAAAATATAAGAAAAAAGTAATCCAATACAAATCAAATGAGGGATTGACAAATGATAATAATTTTTTAAATTTACTATTATCAATCCTCAATTCCTATTCATCGTTTAATCTACAAACTTTCTTTCCTATGTATTAAACTATCAATTACTTGTTTGGGGGGGAAGAGGCTACAAAAGCATTTATTAATATTATATAAATAACAGTAAAAATTGAACATAAGACCCATATATAGTCTAAATTTTCAATTAATTGATTTTGATTCTTTTCACAGCTCCAGCCATGGAGTGAGTGACCACTCTTGTTAAACTACACAATTTTATATACCCCATCAAAATAAATCCTGTTTTAGCTATTTAATTGCCTTGGTTCCCCATCATTGTTTTCCTTCAAAAAATGAAAAAAGTAAAATAATAAGAAGCTCTTCTAGTCCTTGCGGTTGCATCTCACTTGCACAGCCAAGGTTTTTGATGATACTCCTGCACACTTCTTGTTGTCTTTATCCAAGAGTTTCCTGTCAACTGGTATTGTGCATCTTTCTTTTCCCAAACAATGCTGCTCAAAATAAGAGAAGAGTTAGGATTTATTACCATTGCATGCATTGTTATATTCACATCGCCCGTCACAAAATTAGTTTGAACACTGGTCGGATTATTTAAAAGATAAACGGTTGAGAAACCTATCGCTATGTTAGTAAAATAAGCGATGCGATAGGAGATTATGAGATACTAGTATTTACTAAATATATATAATGGAAAAATAGATGTGACATGTAACAAGTCCTAGAGAATTGTCAGAGTACAGTACCAAAATATAGAAGGGAGTATTCAATACAGAAAAATCATATTTGTCTTATCTATACGTGAAATAAGAGAGAGGTGGACTCTGTGATGTTACGAAAATTACCCCCAAACTCGTGTTTTCAACATTTAGATATTAAATTTTAGACTATCATAAATTTGGTTACTTGTTTCAAACTATCACAGTATGATACTCCATATCATATGAAAAAATAGTCTTCAAAGTATTTTGCACAGATGCAAATATCATAAAATTTGGTTACCTGTTCAACAATGTTTTGGGTGAGAGGAGAGGAGCAGTTTCTAAGGAGGAAGTAACCACAAACACCGTCAGGATTACCAAAGCTAGCAAACTCAACTCGACTAATGACCTTATTTTTAGGGCACTCGAGGGATGCCTTGGGTCTTAAGTCATCAATTGCAGCTAGGAATTCCCCTTCATCCCTCTTCCATGACATCACGCTAGGAGGCATGTCTTCCCCTATGTAGCTGCATATGGTGTCGCGGTTTACTGTTTCAATCTGAACTGTGTCTATGTTCCCACCTGACTCATCGAAGATCACCAACAAGTTGTCCTTGGCCTTAAGGAATGCTCTTGGAAGGTGGTACCTTTTTCAAAATGTATTCGAGTACAGTAAGTTTATTTGAGAACGGATGAAGTATTTTTGTTTATTCGTAGTTGCAACTAGTGATCGTTTCTACTTACTCTTTCTGAGAAGGCTCCTTTTTTACACTAAGGAAGCTAGACCAGTATCGTCCTATGCTTTTTCCGTTCACCCAAACCATTCCTTTTGTCATGTTTTCCATCCTTATAGCTAGGGGCTCATCTCCCTCTGGTGCATCAAAGTACGCCTGCAACGCAGATACCAATTAGCTTAAGTGGTAATAGTGTACTTAAGTGAAACTTACTAAACAAAAATGCAATTAGTCATACTCTAATTTCCAACAATTGGGGAGTAACTGAAATAGTACCTTATACCAAGTGAGAAGTTCCCCTGCTCCTTTTGCTGGAGTCCATTTCGCCTTCTTTGCTCCTTCCTCGGTGAAGTATTGGAGTTTCTCTCCTTCCATACCAATCTGCATTTAATCAGTACAGTTTTCAGGCCCTTAAATTTTCATTTATCAATTTACTTCTAGGTTTTATGCATCATTTGTTCTGATGTATCCACTAAGATTATACTTCATCTCTTTTATATCAGTTGCAATACTTGACCTTCAACATCTCTAATGTAGTACTTTGACCATTTATATTTATATAAATTAATTAGAGTATTGCAACTAATATGGAACGGAGGAGATAATGAAGACCATCAGATGATGTTTAATTTGTACCTTGTGATGCCACCCATTGAATGAGAGATCAAGATTTCCGGTACCCAAACCTAAGAGTCCCAGATTTTTGAGCCCTGTCCATCTTTTCTCCATATTGCTTCCGCTATCCTTTATATCAATGAAGTAAATTGTTTCTCATTAGTTTCCTCTTCATTTTTACTGACATTAGTTTGATATACCAGTATTTTTTTTCTATGTAGTAGTGCAAATAGACTACTAACATGATCATGCTATATACTAATTCTCACCTGATCTTTACAGAATTGAAATAATTTTGACATAGTAAACTTATTGAGCAAAACTGATTTTTATTGATCGAAATAAAATCTTTGTTCATACCGGCATTCCAACCACACTGCTCAAGATTGTTATATTGTTGACACCTTCCTTCAATCTTACGGGTGCCTGGAAAGTGAAACCTGGATCTCTGTGGATTCCATGTTTGGTTCCTTAAAATAGGAAGATGCTAGACATTGTCACCAAAGAGTGTTCTTTTTCTTAATCAAGGAAGAAACATCATCTGTAAGAAAGTTTAAGAAATCATACCTACAAATTCTCCATTAACAAAGGCATGCACCGCGTGCCCCAGATGCTTTTCCCATAAGACTGGTTGTAGTGATTTTCTCAAAGGCAAGTCGACATTGTCCAATTCTATCCTGGAAATACAAAAATTTGTTAATCAACTGGTCTCCTATCAAATGATCTGACTAAACATATATTTGATCAGTCTCCTAAACTTTATACGTATTTTGAGACTAACTCTCAAGCAATTAATCACCTGATCTGACTGTTAAACTATCTAATACAAGAATTCGCCACAACTAAATATAGTAGGATGTTGTTACCTAGTTGTGTACCATAGATAGTCACTTTTGTCCTCACCAAAATGAAACTGCTCCTGTGGATCCCTTGCGAAGCGATCATATTTAGTTGGTATGTGCTCATGAGTCTTCTCCCATTTCAGACCCTTGTGAGCCTTTTCGGACCTAACAAATTCTCTTGCACTATGTTGAGTTACAATCTGTTTATCAAGTTGATTGAAAAGCCAAGAGTTTGCATTAATGTTATCATTAAAGTATACATGATTGATTATGTTTAGTTTAATACTATATGTTAAAAAGGTTTAATAAAAAACTTACATAATCTGTATTGAAGACGACAGTCCTGCAATCTGGCAAGATGCTGATGGATTTGGGTGGGAGAGTATGCTCTATTCCTCTGAAATTCACAGTTCCTGATGAATGAGTTTTGTTGTTCCATAGAAAAGCTGCACAAAGCTTTCCTTTCGTGTAGTAACGTGCCTGATGTTTTCATATTTCAAGAGCAATTAAGCTAGTTACTTAATTAGCCAATAACTATGGTATACAGTAGATAGCTTACTTCAATTATCCTAATGATCTGTTGATAGGTGCATGCTGTAGTAAAACTAGCTAGTAATAAATGATAATGAAAGCCTAAGGATAAAAAACACATTTGACAATGGGGTTGCAAAGTTGCAATACCTTAGATTTATTAAAATGAGAATTTTCTTAGTTATAATAACAGCATTACACAAATACATTACCAAGAATGTCATTTATTACCTCCAAATCTGGACCG
Source organism: Beta corolliflora (assembly GCA_947648045.1). Classification (NCBI taxonomy): domain Eukaryota; kingdom Viridiplantae; phylum Streptophyta; class Magnoliopsida; order Caryophyllales; family Amaranthaceae; genus Beta; species Beta corolliflora. The sequence goes on along the minus strand of CANSZD010003792.1, from coordinate 208,210 downwards.
AATTTTTCGACACCATATCTGCCTGCAAGAATAGCCTTCTTGCTTAGAGCTAAAGCACGGTGCAGATCTCTCAAATGTCCCCATTTAGGTTCCCTTTTCAAACCTGATCAAGCATAATGATTCATAATCAATTTTCATCTTTGTTTTTGTGTGTGCATATTATGGTTTTATAGGAGTATAATTAAGCTCCAGGAGAGGAATTATAAGGGTTTTACCATATTCATCAAGTGGAGCTTCGTCATAGTAGCGAGTGGTACTGAAGGCTGCAGCGGTTCTTTCATAGTTTGTACCACCATAATACTGCGTCAACCCACAATTTGTATAAGATGGTATAAAGAAAAAAACAATGCTCGGATTTTCTAATATTGTACTCCCTTTGTCTCAAAATTATCTTCGTTCCAGTGAATATAGAAAGCATTTTAGGAAAAATACTAGGGTGTGTGGGCTAAAATGGTTCGCGAAAAGGTCAACTAGTTAGGAAGATACATATGAAACGAAGGGAGTAGGAGTACTATATTTGCCTTTTTGCTCATTACTTAGTTAATTTGGGTACCATGTAATAGTTGGTATGGCTTCCATTCTTTGAGAACCAACGTGCCACACCAAAGGCGGTATCCTCAGCTGCCCTTTGAGAAGGTACATCTCCGAAAACTCTAAACCTGAGTAATTACATAAACAAACAAAATGTGAAAAATTCGTTCATTTATGTCATTATTTTATACTCAACTCTGCATTGTGTTGGTTCTGTACACAAATTCTTGTGCTTAAAGATTTAAATCTTTAATTGTATTTGGAAGAATTTATTATTACTAATTGTTGAAATTCAAGCTTTAATTTAGAAAACTATTTTAAGCATTTGATAAAATTAATTAGTTTACTTTTAATAACATTTGATAAATTAGTGAGAGGTTGTGAATTAGAAGAGTTTCCATCCTTTTATTATTTAGTAAAATAGAAGTTATAAATGTAATGTTTATTGTAAAAAAAAAGTAAGAAAAAAAGAAGAAAAGAATAAGAAAGGAGAAATATTAGGATCATATTGTATCTGATAAATATATATATATTCCGGGGTTGTAACCCATATTAGTTTCTCCTTCACTTTATATTTGAGTTAGCAATTCGTAAATTGTATAACTCCTACATTTGGTACCAGAGCCACATTATTTTCAAATAACTCATAATGTCTACCAACTTTGTTCAGCCACCCGTACCCCAATTATCCAAAGACCAATATGAAGATTGGTGTATTAAAATGAAAGCACTGTTTGGTTCCCAAGATTTATGGGATGTTGTAAGTGATGGTTTTGAAAAACCTTCGGATGAGGTAAAAGCCTCATATACCCAAGAAAAGAAAAATGAGTGTAAAGAGATTCAGAAAAAAGACCAAAAAGCCTTATTTTTGATATACGCAGGATTAGACCGAGAAACATTTGTAAAAATTTCAAATGCAACCACAAGCAAAGAAGCTTGGGATACTCTTGCAACAATATTTAAAGGAGTTGAGAGAGTTCGAAAAATTCGTTTACAAGCTTTAAGAGGTGAATTTGAAGAAATCAAAATGTCAGATAATGAGTCAATTTCTGATTATTTTTCTCGTCTCCTTACAAATGTTAACCAAAGAAAAGCAAAATGGAGAAAAGATCGAAGACTCTAAGGTCGTTGAGAAAGTACTTCGATCATGCAATAAGAACTTTAATCATGTATTACCTGCTATAGAAGAATCTAAAGATATTGATACATTATCAATAGAAGAACTTCTTGGATCGCTTCAAGTACATGAACAGAGATTTCTGAAGAATGACAAACCTGTTGTGATAGAGCAGGCACTTGAATCAAAGCTGACTTTAAATGAACAAAGAGGTGGAAATCGACGAGGTGTTTTTCGAGGACGAGGCGGTAGAGGTCGTGGTAACTACCAACCTCGGTACCTAAATAATGAGAAAAGTTTTGGCCGTGGAAGAGGGTCAAACAGAGGAGGAAGAAGTTTCAATGAACGTGGTAGAGCAAAAGACATTCAATGCTATAATTGTCAAAAATATGGACATTATGCATCTGAGTGTTGGAGCAAACAAAAAGATCAGGGAAATCATTTGAATTTTGCCGAATCATCAAAAAACAATGAGGAAAGTTCTACATTGTTGTTAGCGCATGAAGAGGCTAATAATCAACAAGACATGTGGTTTTTGGATTCTGGTGCGAGTAACCACATGTGTGGGAGAAGAGAATATTTTATCGACCTTGATGAGAAGGTACAAGGCAATGTAAGTTTGGGAGATTCATCCAAACTACAAGTTGAAGGTAAAGGGAAAATACGGATATTTCAAAAGAATGGAAATGAAGAATTCATTTCTAATGTTTATTATGTGCCGAATATGAAAAGTAATATCCTTAGTATTGGGCAACTCCTTGAAAAGGGATATATAGTTCATATGGAGGGTAATATTCTTCTACTTAAAGATAATAGTGGAAGAATTATTGCTCAATCAAAAATGGCGAAGAATCGCATGTTTCCGCTGCAACTTAACACCGAGGTACAAAAGTGTTACTATGGTGTTATAGAGAATGAGTCATGGAAATGGCATAAACGTTTTGGGCATTTGCATTTCAATGGCCTAAAACTCTTGCAATCGAAAAACATGGTGCTTGGATTGCCTACTATTGAAGACCCTAAACAAGTTTGTGAAATATGCACGACGGGAAAACAAGCTAGACTTCCGTTTCAAAAGGGATTATCTTGGAGAGCGAAAGCACCATTAGAATTGGTACACACGGATATTTGTGGACCATTGGAACCGATATCTTTGGGAGGTAATCGCTATTTTATTACCTTTATCGATGATTATAGCAGGAAATTGTGGGTGTATATGTTAAAGGAGAAATCAACTGCATTCGATACATTTTTACAATTTAAGGCTCGAGTAGAGCTAGAATGTGGATATAAGTTGAAAACACTAAGATCAGATCGAGGGGGTGAATATAAATCAAATATATTCAAAAATTATTGCATAGCTTCGGAATACGACAACAATTTACTGACCTCTTACACTCCACAACAAAATGGAATTGCAGAAAGGAAGAACCGAACAATTTTAGACATGACACGAAGTATTATGAAAGAAAGAGGATTGCCGAAGCAATTTTGGGCAGAAGTTGTTGCATGGACAACTTATATTCTAAATCGTTGTCCTACAAAAAGTGTGAAGAATATGACTCCACAAGAAGCATGGAGTGGCGAGAAGCCAAATGTTGAACATTTTCGAGTGTTTGGGTGCATAGCATATGCTCAAATACCCGAGGCAAAGAGAAAGAAGTTAGACGACCGTGGTGAAAAATGTATCTTCATTGGATACAGTTCACAATCCAAAGCTTATAAATTATACAATCCAATCACCTGGAAAGTTGATTGAGAGTAGGGATGTAATATTCAACGAAGGAGACCGTTGGAAATGGGATGATCAAGAAAAGGAAAAAGAAAAAGAGGAAATTGTGTTTGAAGAATATAATGATATTACAGAGAAGAGTTCCGAAAAAACTCAACCAAGGACTCCAAGAAATAATAATGATTCATCATCATCATCGCCATCAACTGAAGGATTAGTTCCACCATCAAAAACACCTGTTAAGATGAGAAGCCTACGAGACATTTATGAAAAGACAACCGAAGTTGAAGAAGTTGATTTATTTTGTTTATATGCGAGACCATGAACCTATCAATTTTGAAGAAGTCGTTGGAGAAGTAGAATGGATATCTCGCAATGAAAGAAGAAATCCACTCAATAGAGAAAAATGATACATGGGAGTTGGCTACATTACCAAAGGGCCATAAGGCTATAGGTGTAAAATGGGTTTACAAGATCAAAAGAGGTGCGTATGGAAATATTGATAGATACAAGGCAAGAATTGTAGCAAAAGGATACAAGCAAAAGTATGGTGTTGATTATGATGAAGTATTTGCTCCTGTAGCTCGTTTAGACACTGTGAGAATGATGATATCACTTGCCGCACATCACAAATGGAAGATATATCAACTAGATGTTAAATCGGCATTTTTAAATGGAATTTTAGAAGAAGAAGTTTATGTAGAACAACCAGAAGGTTTTGTCATCAAGGGAGAAGAAGATAAAGTGCTTCGTTTGAAAAAGGCACTTTATGGTTTAAAGCAAGCCCCACGAGCTTGGAATACACGTATTGATGGATACTTACTAAAAAATGGTTTTATCAAGTGTCCATACGAACATGCTGTCTATGTGAAGAAAATTGGGGATGATGTTCTTATAGTAAGCTTATATGTTGACGATCTGTTGTTCACTGGGAACAAACAAACTATGTTTGATGATTTCAAGGCAGCAATGTTTAAAGAATTTGAGATGACAGATTGTGGCTTAATGAAATTTTTTCTTGGCATAGAGGTGAAGCAATGTGAAGATGGAATTTTTATTTCACAGAAGAAATATGCAAAGGAGATTCTTGAAAAGTTTAAAATGGAATCATGCAAACCTATGAGCACTCCTATTGCATCAGGATTAAAGATGACAAAAGCTGGAGAGGGAAAATTAATTGATCCAACTCTATACAAAAGTCTAGTTGGGAGTTTAAGATATTTAACCATCACCAGACCTGATATTGTATATGGTGTAGGGCTTGTCAGTAGATACATGGAGACTCCTAAAGAATCACATTGGTGCACTGCAAAGAGAATAGTAAGGTATATTAAAGGTACCTTTGATTATGGGATGTTCTATTCTTTTGGAAGTGGAGCAACATTATATGGTTATTCAGATAGCGATTGGGCTGGAGATCAAGATGAGCGGAAAAGTACAACTGGATATGTATTTTATCTAGGTTCAACCGCTTTTACCCGGAGTTCTAAAAAACAACGGCCGGTTGTGGCACTATCAAGTTGTGAAGTCGAATACATAGCAGCCTTCGTCTAGCTTTGTGAAGCATTATGGTTGAGAAATCTCTTACAAGAACTTGGTCACACTCAAGAAGGATCTACTACATTATATGTTGATAATGTGTCAGCAATAAAACTTGCTAAGAATCCAGTACAACATGGGAGAAGCAAGCATATTGATACTCGATTCCATTTCCTACGAGATCAAGTCAAGCAAGGAACAATTGTAGTCAAGTATTGTAATACAACTGAGCAAGTAGCAGACATATTTACGAAGCCCCTATCTTATGAAGCATTTAGAAAATTAAGAGAGTTACTTGGAATGAAAATTAAAGTTTGAGGGGGCGTGTTGAAATTCAAGCTTTAATTTAGAAAACTATTTTAAGCATTTGATAAAATTAATTAGTTTACTTTTAATAACATTTGATAAATTAGTGAGAGGTTGTGAATTAGAAGAGTTTCCATCCTTTTATTATTTAGTAAAATAGAAGTTATAAATGTAATGTTTATTGTAAAAAAAAAGTAAGAAAAAAAGAAGAAAAGAATAAGAAAGGAGAAATATTAGGATCATATTGTATCTGATAAATATATATATATTCCGGGGTTGTAACCCATATTAGTTTCTCCTTCACTTTATATTTGAGTTAGCAATTCGTAAATTGTATAACTCCTACACTAATGGAACCAGAGTAATACTTCATATCAGTAGGTGCAAGTTATTATTTTTGTTTATTTTAGTGGGTGCAAATGGCAAGATTTTAGATTTATAGTTTTAGATATCTTTTTCTTAAAAATCACTAAAGAAAATTAAACTTCAAATGACCCATACCTTAAAGGCTGCTCCGCCCCTGTGTCGGGTCTTGGTCATTTGAAGTATATTATCGAAGCATCATATTTTAAGGTTTTCTTTTACTAATATATACGTACATGATATTTATAGTTAAAGATGTGCATTGAAAACTACGAAAAACAAGGGTAGAAAAAAAATATACAGAAGAATTTCTTAATTAGTTTTATTAGTAGTAAGAACAACTTACTGTGCAGTCCAATTTTCGGTCCATAGAGAAGGCTTGTTAGGTGCATTTGGACCTGTAAAGGTATCTCCACAATGTCTACCATTGCAAGCATTGATCTGTACCAAAAAGGGAATAGATGAGCAAAATTGAACTATTAATTCTTAGCCTATCATTAGCTTATTCGCCCTAAACTTAACTTGTACTTCTATCTTTTTTTTTTTTTCCGAAATAAGTAAGTTAACATGAGATAGGGAGGACAAAGCCTAAGTTGGTGATTACTCTTTTGCTATATTTTCTCATTCCATGTAATGGGATCTTTCCCAAAAGGGTGTAACAAGAACATATCGAAAGAAAAAAAAATTTACCACTTCACCAGGGGCATCCTTTTGCTTGCACATGAGCCATGGCACACCAGTTTTCTGTCCAACAGCCATGTCTGCTGCCCAGCGGATGTATCTCTCCGCGGCACCGAATCTATAGGCCTCTCTAATAGTATCATACTCATTCTCCACCTAATCAAGGAAGGAAAACTGTTAGGAATGCTAATTCTTCAACTAATTATATTCATATATGATCAGGAAATTGTTGTCTAGCCAATTATATTATAGATGTTTGTTCACCTGCGATAGGATAATAGGACCTCCTTGTGAGGCAAATAACTCGTTTTCCTTCATCAAGCTTATGATCTTGGTCACCCATCTTTCCATATTTGCCTAGATATGATAATTGTAAGCACCCCAAATTCGATATTGAAATTTTTTTGTAGTAACGTATAGTAATTGAAATCATCATATTTACCTTAAACGCCGAATTATCCGTTCGGTAAGCAATGTTAAGCTCCTTTCTTAGCCAAAATGGGTACCCTCTGCAACATGGCTATAATCATTAATTATTTCAATTTTGCTAATTTTTGTTAATTAAATTCAAGGATTTTCAGGACTTTTCAGGGTGGAGAGTTGATAATAGGCATACATGTTGAAAACATTAGTAGTTAAGAACAACAAAAGTACTACTAGAACTCTTCCTATTTTTTGGTACAATAACACAAATGATCTGGTGTTAATGTAGAATGTAGACTTTTCATGCATGTTATGGTATAATATCAAAGAATGACTTATGGTAGAATATATAGAAATATAAGGTGTTGCATTGTCATTACCCATTGTTCCATTCGGCTTGAACGAATGGTCCGACCCTAAGGGTCACCCACATGCCTTTCTCACCAATAAGTTTAATGAATCTAACAATATCATTTTGGCCAGTAAAATTATACTGCAAGAGGAGTTTGAAACATTGCTTATTAATTGGTTTAATATATGTTGTTCAAATGAATTAATATCTGAAACCAAATTGTGTTTAATTTACCTGCCCTTTAACCAGTTCATGCACGTTCCAAAACACGTAAGTTTGGATCACATTAAGGCCTCCTTCTTTGCACTTGTCCAGGACATTCTCCCATTCCTACTTCACCAAGAACCCGATCATGCATGTTTTCCACAAATTAGCATACGAATTTAACAACATATAATCATGTCCTAGTACGACAATTTCTAACATGATCACCCTCACCCGTACATCTTATTGAAGTCCCATTTTTTCAAATACAACCGGCCAATAACAAAAGAAATTTCCATGTTTAATAATGCATAAATGCACAAAAAAGGGTGTGGTTGATGAGTTTTCTTTTGTACCTCAACGGGAACACGAGGGTAATGGACTGAACCGGAGTAGAGGAGCTCTCTATTGCCATTAATCACCAAGGACCGCGAATCGTAGGTAACATCACTGAATTTTTTCACTTCCTTACCTTGCACGGGGATGAAGAACACAAGGGCTAATATAAGCAAATATTTATGACATTCCTCCATATTTGTCCCTTTTTTTCCTTAGAAAAAAAGGGGGTGGGGGATGGATTTGGGAATAATTGTGAGTGGTCACTCTTCCTTCGACAGGAAGAGGGATACCCACGGGTTTGAGCAAAAAAGAAATTTTGTTTTACTACAACCCAAGGGGTGTATATATATACACACACAAACACAAACCAATGATTGCTATGAAAATGGGAATAGCCTTAGAAAAATAACACCAAAAAAAGCAAAGAAATGGATGGTTAATTCCTAACATAGGACATTTGATTGATTATTACCTGGTTTAGCTCTATTGAGTCCTCTTTAATCTCTCAAAAGTGTTTGGTTAGTTGTTTAAGAGGGAAAAGTGTAAATTATATGCTTATGTGACAATTTCTATTAGAAACCTTTTAAAACTCATATTCTTTCATGAGTCTGTTTTTGAAGAGACGGTCTCACGTTAGTGTTAACGTGCCACCAGTCGATGTCATGCTAACATCACGCGTGTGCATCCGCCAGCACTGGAATTAGTTAAGCGCTTGGACCTATTAGTTATGCTAGCCTTAAATTGCTTCTGGATGAATTAGTTAAGCGGTGAATTATATTAGTTAAGCGGTGAAGTATATTAGTTATATCATAAAAACCAAATTATAGCGCATCTTATTTGTTCAATCACAACAATACTACATAGGTACATGTGCAAAAGGTGGAATAGATTTGCAAAGAACGAAGTGTGGAAAAGAGAAATGGATAGAGAAATCTATGGAGCAGTTACAAACAACTTTAACTCCATGACGATATGAAACCGCAAGAAAGTTCTACAATCTCATTATCAAAATTCAAGATAATGAAGATGTAGGAAAGGTACCGCAAGAAGTCTATACAAGACTACTGCTGCAAGTATAACCAAAGTCTTGACTACAAAACCAATTATAGAAGAACAATGCTCATCAAGTACAACTAAATTGGTTATTTTAGACTCGGATCGTGCAAATTAAAGGGAAGAAGTGTAAGGAAGAAAAGTAATTTTAAGAAGACTAAAAAAACAAATTCCAAGAACCAAACTGAAATTGGTACAATTACTCCAAATACCAGATTGTTTTAAGTTCTTTTTTCAGGTTCTCTTTTGTATTTGACATTTTAGATTTATAAAAAAGTTATTTCTTCATTTATATTGAAAACTAAATGATGCTCAATATATCTTAACTAATTATACAGAACACTAACTAATATACTGGACATGTTAACTAAAAAATAATGTAAGTCCACAAATAGATTACCAGCTCTAAACTATTGTGCTAAAATATTTAACTAATTCACCAAAAATATTAACTAATTCGCCAAAAATATTACCGTGAGAATTTGTGAGACGCGGTCCATTTTCGAAAAACATGTATCTCTTGGATTTGGAAAGGTCTCACGTTAAGGCTAATGTGAGGCCGTCTTTTCCAAGAATTTGTGTTCTTTCATCTATAATCGTATGTCTTCGTTTGACTGTCAATCAATTTATATAAAGATCCAATTTTGAGATATTTGTACTTTCTAATTTAGGTACATGTATTTTTAAAAATGAATCTCAAAGGAAGAAACCCCAAGACATAGGTTTTTTAGATATTAAATATTCCAGTATTTCTTATTTGATGTTGCTACAAGAGAACCTATATATAATTATTTTTTTTTTAGGTGACTCTTTGGTGTAAAAAAGAGGTGTTTATTAAGTAAGTGAGTCACGAGCTGATATGTGCTCTACTCGACTCGTTATAGTATTGAGTTGAGCAATTTCTATCGAATTTGAAATTCTCTAGCTCGACTCGACTCATCAAGGTTCTGAGTCGAGTTTGAGTTACTCGCGAGTCGATATACTTGATTAGCTCCCCTAATTTACTCGCAACAAAGTTTCCTTTTTTTGTTAATATATTAACTTAATGCAACCTTTTGGCGATTCGCAGATAATAGAACAACCTTTTGATTATTTCATAATAAAGCAACCTTTATGCCCATTAACTTTGAGTAAGTCAAGTTGACGGGTGACCTGAACAAATGGTAATTTTTTAATTAAAACCCTTAATTATAATTAATAATATTAAATAAACTTATAAAAACCCTAAACTAAACCCACCCCCTCCCCCACCCACTGCCACCAACCCACCCCACCCCCACCCACTGCCACCCCTCCCTTCCCTTCCCCACCCACTGCCACCCCCTCCCTCCCCTTCCCAGCCACGACAACCCCCTCCTTCCCTTCCCCTGCACCCGCAACCCCACCCTCTCACCCCCTCCATCCCCGACTCCAGCCCACCTCCCCCACCCCGAAAAACTCCCCCAACCCCGACTAACCATCACCGATTGAACTCAAAGTTAGAAGAAGGGATTGGTTGCAGCGCGCGGGGGAGGGGGATTGTCTGGGGTTGGATTGATGGGTCTTCCAAGCAGAAGAAGAGAGGGGGATGCGTCGAGGGGTGGGTTGCGTCGGGCGTGTGCTGCCGGGGGAGACGATGATTGAGGACGCCGGTGACGAAGGGAGAGGAGAGGGACGAGGGGGGAAGGGGGGATAAGAGGGGGCTGGAGGGTGGGGTGGGGTGGGGGACTGCTGGCGCCTGCAGGGGGTTGCTGTGGGGGTGGGAATGGGGTAGGGGTTGCAGGGGTGGGGGGAGGGGTGGGGGGAGGGGGTGGGGGCTGGCAGAGGATGTTGAGGTGGCTGGCAGAGGTGTGGCAGTGGGTGGGGGGGGAGGAGAGAGGGGGTTTACGGTAGGGGTGGGGGTTTACCTTTTTTTTGTTTTTAAATTTTTTTATAAAATTTGTTTATAGGAACCAATTATTAGGCGACACATGTCCTATTTTACTTATTCTTCAGGTTCTATCCGGTTTTTACTTAGTCAAAGTTAATGGGTTATAAAGGTTGCTTTATTCTGAATAATTAAAAGGTTCTTTTATTATCTACGAATGGCCAAAAGGTTGCATTATCGAGAGAAATAATCCTATATTTAATGTAAACTTTTTAATTTTAATAGTCAATTCAAGTAACTTACAAATAATAAGTTTCAAATTTTATCCTAAAAATAGTTGACATATTGACATATTGTAATATATATCATGATTCAAAATTTATTGAGTAGCTCATGAGCTTATCGAGTCGAGTAAGCTCGAGCCAACTCGAGTTGAGCATTAATCAAGTTGTTACCGAGTCGAGTTCGAGTTGCTCACGAGTCATGAACTGCTCATCTCAATTAGCACGCTGTCACGACTCATCGCTAAGTCCCCCTAGCGCATCGCTGGGCAGCAGCCATGGACTGGGTGCCCTGCGGTAGCCCAACGGTGGCCCAAAATGCCCTAAGGCATCTGATGGGTCAAACGAACTCTAAATGGGTTCAAATTTTGGGGTCCGTCATATTTTGGGCCATTAAAGATAATGGTCGAGCCAAATTTTGGATTTGAGGCACAAAATCAGGTGATGGTGCACGGCCATATTTCGGGAGTGCATGGAAGCTTCTAGAAGAGCCTTGTAAGCTCCTCTTTGTACATAAGCTTTGTAGAGTGTCTAGAAGGTTCTAGGGAACCTTGTGTAGAAGCTTCTAATTGAGGAGGTTTAAGAACTCTCTAGAATTAGGGTAGGCAAGGATGGAGGCCTATTGACAGGCTAAAGTCGTATCACCTTATCAAAAATAACCTAAGGTCCACTAACAAGTAGTCAGGGAAGTCAGGATCGAATCCACAGGGAGAAAGTTATACTATTGTATCTGAATTCTAATATTATACTAACTAAATCAGATGAAAAGAGGTGTGTGACTAAACTAAGCAAATGACAGAACTAAATACGAAGGTAAGAATCAATTAATAAAGAACTAGGACAATGGATCACTATGCATACAATTTGGGAAATCAGAGACGAATAATAATCACCCAATAAGTCAATTTATCTAGGGCACATGTAATTTCTCTCGAACATTACCTCCCTCAAAGATCACCTAGCCGCTCTCGCATGGTCAAGGATCATTATGCCTAATGATTGAAAGCCTATACGAAATCTCTCCTCTCGAAGCAGATTCAATATTGCGAAAGTAGAAATACAAATCAGGCCTAATTCATAAATCTAGCATGAACGATTCAATCACAGGAAACAATTGAAATAAAGGGTAATTATACTAATCTATCAATCCCTCATTGCATACATAGATCCCCACAATCCTAGAAATAGAACTACTCACTCATGCTTGAGAAAACAATAACAAAATCAATGTAAAAATTCATACTTTCAACTATTGCAAATAATTAAGAAATCAATCCAATCAATAATAGAGAAAACAAACAATAATGGAGAAAACAAGGAAGAAGATTACCAAATTAAAGAACTATATTGAAATTGCAAGCAATCCAAATGTTTGATCTTGAATCCTCAAGTGAAAAGCAATAAACTAGGGTTCTTGAATAACTCTCTAGAGAAAACTATGAAAAATAAGGGCTAAAACAAAGATCAATAAAAGATGTCTGATTTTCCTATTTATACTAAGTAGCCCGAAACTCATTTAATGAGCGCGCGGAACAGTCGCCCGATCGGGCCAAGTCAGCCCGATCAAATCGGGCTCAAAACGACAGCAATACTCCAAGAGTGACATCCGCCCGATTCAATCGGGCCGAACCGCCCGATGAGATCGGGCTCGTCAAGGTCGGGCCGCGCAAGACGTCGAAGACGCACACAAGCAGCAGACAAGGCACCCGCCCGATGGAGTCGGGCCATCTCGCCCGATGATGTCGGGCGATGGACTTCGCAGCACGCATCACTCGAGCACGAACACGCCCGATGATGTCGGGCCATCTCGCCCGATCGGGCCAGGCAACGAAATACGACAGGGCGGATCAAGCCCGATCGGGCCCGCAACAAATTTGCTTTTGGCAGTGATGGACGCCCGATCGGGCGTCAGGAGCCCGATGGAGTTGGGCGAGGCACGGTTTAGTCATTCCTTGGCTTCAGATGCCAAGGATTCACTTCTTCTTTTGTCCAAAGCCTCGGAAAGTATTCTCGGGACCTCAAAACTCATCAAATATGCCTTCGAACCTCTCCATTCGATTGTGGAAGACGTAAAACAGTAGAAAATAGGGAAAAAGCTCCCTAATACCTACAAATCATCACAAAATAGAAAACCACAACTAGATGGAGAAAGTTAGCGTGAAATGGCTCCTAAGAGCACCATTGATACACATTTTAGCTTAAATACAGGGGGAAAAACTCTATATAAAACCATAACATCAAACTCCCCCAAGCTAAATCTTTGCTTGTCCTCAAGCAAAGCATAACATGAACAAGATTAGGATTGCTTCACCCCTCAGATAGGAAATTTTAAACTCAAATACTTCCAACTCAAAATCGTTCAAGCGAGCAAGATTCAAGTTCAGTTGCTCAGATCACCTGACTACCAATCACTTAAGTAAACCATCAAATGCAGCTGCCCTACATATCATGCAAATCTTGAAAAGGGTGCTCACCGAGGTATCATTCCTCTCAATTTTGTGGCAGGCAAAATATGTGCCCGATCGCTCACCAACCCAACCATAATAGCCCTTCCCACTCACACTCTCATGTGTTTAGAAAGGTATAATATCGCTCATCCTAATCAGGTCGACTCAAATAACAAACTTAATCTTCAACTTTGGCATATTGACTCAGTATTATTCTAATAAATAATCAAACACGTGCTCAAAAGGTCTTTCTCAGGGTTGTAATGGGGCTCGGGTAAAGGTACGGAAATTATTTAGGGAATGTGGTGGAAAAGCCAAGAAGGGGAGCAAAAAACACTAGTATGACTAGGTGTGGTCGAAACAACTCCCATGGCATCAACAACATAACCAAGATAATAACCAACTCTGAAATTTCACGAACCAACCAATAATTGTCTCTTTCATCATAATTTCCAACATTTTGAAAGTTAATGAGTGAAGATCATAGAAATTTTTCAGATTTTTTTCACTATCATTTTTCACTTTATTTTTCTTTTTCTTTCTTTTCTTTACCAACATATCATTATTTTCCAATCGCCCTACGGAATCAACCACACAATATGATATTGACTTAACAAATGCTCCCCCAAGCTAGGCTTGGGACAATAGTCATTGTAAAGGCTCAAGGCGTGTAATGTGGCTTAATATAGATCCAAAAAGAAGTCATTAGGTTCAGCGGGGCTAGGGGGGAAAATGATTCATTAAACAACTCTGAGGCTTAAAAATTAAACAAATGAACGCCTCTATCACAGCACATGTCTAAAGTCACCAGAAATCAACGAGTACAATGCCAAAACCAAGTTAAGAATGCTACGAGGAACTAACACACAGGAATAGACCGGATATAGAGATAAATCAGAGGGCTAGAATGAATCCTCACAATCTAACCAATTCAAGCATGCAGTTAAAATAAGCACTTTATCATCAAAATTCATTCAAGATCAAGGCAATCATATATCACATCACAACATCCCAATCACAAATGCCCAACTATCCAGTATAATGAGTTAAATCATTTTTCAAAGCAAAGTTCGGGGCACAGGGAAGCAATCAATCTGTTCGTATTCAACTCGTATTTTTGTGTTTTTTTCAGCAATATTTCATTTTTTTTTGTGATTTTTCATTTTTTTCAAAGCAATTAAACTACCTTAACCAACCTAAAAAAAAAGTAATAACAAAAAGAAAAACAATTAAAAACAAAAAGAAAAACAATACTAATACTTACAGAAATCCTCCCCTAAGCTGAACTTGGCAATGGCCTCATTGCAACAAGGGGAAGGAAAGGGACATGGGCATCAGCTGCCCATCAGCCTGGATCGAGCAGTTTAGTAGCCACATGTTGTACCACCTCTTGCAACCCGCGTTGGACTGTAATGCTAGTGTGGTGGCCCTCATGTAGATGAATGCGGTGCTCAGTAAAGTCAGGGCTTATTCCTGTCAAGTCATCAGTGCTATAGCCAATGGTCTTTTTGTGAGTCTGTAAGACCGTTAGAAAATGTTCATCACCTGCAATAGACTCTAAGACAAGCACATCATTTGAAGTAGCATGGGAGGGGGAATGAGGCATGCAATCATGGATCGGTTCGTCTATAACATCAATACTATAGCATGATTCCTCTAGCATCGGGCTTTTAGGGGCATTGTTTAGGCTAAACATAACCTTATCATCTCCCACAGTCAGTGTCAATTTCCCACGTTTAACATCTATAACTGCCCCAGCAGTATGGAGGAAAGGTCTCCCAAGGATAATGGGTGTTTGAGTGTCTGCGGCCATGTCTAATATAACAAAGTCCACAGGGATAAAGAATTTACCTACTCTAACAGGAACGTCCTCTAATATACCTAGGGGGGTATTTCACAGAACGGTCAGCCATTTGCAGAGTAATGGTAGTATATTTAAATTCACCCATGTTCAGTTGCTTACAGATAGAAAGAGGCATGACACTCACACTGGCACCCAAATCACATAAAGCCTTGTCAATAAAAATGGTGCCAATATGACAGGGGATGGAAAAACTTCCTGGACCTTTCAATTTAGGTGGAGACTGGTTTTGTAAAAGAGCGCTGCATTCAGCAGTAAAAGCCACAGTTTCCACCTCATTGAGAGTCCGCTTCCTCATCAACAGTTCTTTTAAAAATTTAGAATAAGCAGGCACTTGATTTAATAATTCAGTAAAAGGAACTGTTACCTGCAGATTCTTTACCACCTCTAAAAAACTTACCAAACTGGTGGTCGAGCTTCTTCTTGAGCATCCGATTTGGGAATGGTAGCTTGATCACCGGAGGCACAATTTTCTCCTTAGTCACCTCCATAGTCTTGTCTGCAGCTCCTTGCTCTGCCTGAGGTTCAGCATCCTCAGGCACTTCTTGTGGTTTCTTAGCAAATGATGATTCCACCTCTAGCATTGCCGGAGCATCGTACTGCACTCCACTGCGAAGGGTGATAGCATTGGCGGTGTCCCTGGGTTGCATTGGTTGCGAAGGCAGTGACCCGGATGGCCTACTAGCGAGATGAACTAGCCGGGCGAGCTATTTGCGACTCCAACATCTTATTATGTGTCCCTTGTAGCTTATTCGCGAGCATGCGGGCTCTCAAATTGAGACTCGAGTATACGCTTGAAAGGAAATAATACCTTTCTGCATCTGCAACATGAGACTTTTGAGTTCAGCAATAGCTGGGTCTGAAGGAGGTGTGTTATGATGCTGTTGAAACTGAGTTCTCTGATATCCAGGAGGAGCTTGTGGTTGATATTGTTGTTGTTGTTGTTGATGCTGTGGATAATGTTGTTGTTGCGGATTCATCACATTATTACTCCTATACGAGAGATTTGGATGATCTCTCATCCCAGGATTATATGTATTGGAGTACGGATCGAACTGGGACTTGTGTTGTGATTGTAATGCGTGCACTGGCTCACTAGAATGTGAGAGAACGGGGCACTCTTGAGAGTTATGTCCAGCTATCCCACAAGCGTCACATATGAAAGCATTGTAACCAGAAAAACTAGCCATAGCATTGACACTCATGTGAGGGGAGGAACTGTTACCTAGCTTCAAAGAATCAATTTTCTGGTGAAGAGCAGCTAGTTGCCTGGACAGTAAAGAAATGGCCTCTACATCATGTTTGCCTCCCTTTGTCATAGAGGAACGAATAGTAGACGCTTGGTTAGATGCGAGTTTCTCTAAAAGTTCATACCCTTCGTCTATGGCCTTATCCATGAAAAACCCACCAGCCGGCTCCATCAATTACCCGTCTCGTATCCGCATCAACTCTAGTGTAGAAAATTTGACACGAGATACCACTTGTCAAAACCATGATGGGGACAAAGACGCCGCAGATCTTTGAATTTTTCCCAAGCTTCATACAATGACTCTCCAGGATCTTGGGTGAAAGTCACTATCTCATGACGTATATCTGCAGTCTTTTGGTAAGGGTACGTACCACTTGATGAGAAAGATCTTTGAGAGTTCGGCCCAGGTGGTGATGGTGGAAGGTAGCTTATTATACCAAAATAAAGCTTTGTCGCGCAGAGAAAAACCAAATAAAATGAGTTTCATCTCATCAGCAGTAACACCGGCTTGCTTCTGAGTAGCACAACATTGCAAGAACCACTGCAGATGCTGATTTGGGTCTTCAGATGGTAACCCAGTAAACTGATTATTCTGAACCATATTCAGAACATGAGACTTGATTTCAAAGTTCGCAAAGCAACAATAGTAGGCAACCGTACCCGAGTGGGCACATTATCGGGAGATGGTTGTGCATAATCTCCCGAAGGTCGGTTTAGCTTCGTCACTCATTCTATCGCAATAGGTGAGGCGGGGAATCCTTGTTGTGGTGAAGATGGTGGAGAAGGTGCCTTTTGGGAAGGTGTCCCTGCAGACAACTTGGTTTGCTTAGTTGTCTTTTTGAGTCTACGAGCAGTCTTTTCAATCTCCGGGTCAAATGGAATGAGATTTGGGGATTTCAATTTCCTACTCATACACCAAAAACACTAAAACAAACGTGAGATGCTCCAAAGAACAGGTGTTCTTCGGAGTAGAGGTTAGTGTAATACTATAATTCAGACAAAATAAAAATAAACCGTCTCCCCGGCAACGACGCCAAAATTTGACAGGCTAAAGTCGTATCACCTTATCAAAAATAACCTAAGGTCCACTAACAAGTAGTCGTGGGAATTCGGGGATCGAATCCACGGGGAGAAAGTTATACTATTGTATCCGAATTCTAATATTATACTAACTAAATCGATGAAAAGAGGTGTGTGACTAAACTAAGCAAATGACGAACTAACTAAATACGAAGGTAAGAATCAATTAATAAAGAACTAGGACTATGGATCACTATGCATACAATTTGGGAAATCAGAGACGAATAATAATCACCCAATAAGTCAATTTATCTAGGGCACATGTAATTTCTCTCGAACATTACCTCCCTCAAAGATCACCTAGACGCTCTCGCATGGTCAAGGATCACTATGCCTAATGATTGAAAGCCTATACGAAATCTCTCCTCTCGAAGCAGATTCAATATTGCGAAAGTAGAAATACAAATCAGGCCTAATTCATAAATCTAGCATGAACGATTCAATCACAGGAAACAATTGAAATAAAGGGTAATTATACTAATCTATCAATCCCTCATTGCATACATAGATCCCCACAATCCTAGAAATAGAACTACTCACTCATGCTTGAGAAAACAATAACAAAATCAATGTAAAAATTCATACTTTCAAGTATTGCAAATAATTAAGAAATCAATCCAATCAATAATAGAGAAAACAAACAATAATGGAGAAAACAAGGAAGAAGATTACCAAATTAAAGAACTATATTGAAATTGCAAGCAATTCAAATGTTTGATCTTGAATCCTTAAGTGAAAAGCAATAAACTAGGGTTCTTGAATAACTCTCTAGAGAAAACTATGAAAAATAAGGGCTAAAACAAAGATCAATAAAAGATGTCTGATTTTCCTATTTATACTAAGTAGCCAGAAACTCATTAAATGAGCGCACGGAACAGTCGCCCGATCGGGCCAAGTCAGCCCGATCAAATCGGGCTCAAAACGGCAGCAATACTCCAACCGAACCGCCCGATGAGATCGGGCTCGTCGAGGTCAACGCGCAAGACGTCGAAGACGCACACAGCAGCAGCAAGGCACCCGCCAGATGGAGTCGGGCCATCTCGCCCGATGATGTCGGGCGATGGACTTCGCAGCACGCAGCACTCGAGCACGAACACGCCCGATGATGTCGGGCCATCTCGCCCGATCGGGCCAGGCAACGAAATACGACAGGGCGGATCAAGCCCGATCGGGCCCGCAACAAATTTGCTTTTGGTAGTGATGGACGCCCGATCGGGCGTCAGGAGCCCGATGGAGTTGGGCGAGGCACCGTTTTGTCATTCCTTGGCTTCAGACGCCAAGGATTCACTTCTTCTTTTCTCCAAAGCCTCGGAAAGTATTCTCGGGACCTCGGAACTCATCAAATATGCCTTCGAACCTCTCCATTCGATTGTGGAAGACGTAAAACAGTAGAAAATAGGGAAAAAGCTCCCTAATACCTACAAAATCATCACAAAATAGAAAACCACAACTAGATGGAGAAAGTTAGCGTGAAATGGCTCCTAAGAGCACCATTGATCTACATTTTAGCTTAAATACAGGGGGAAAAACTCTATATAAAACCATAACATCACCTATAAATAGGCATCCCCCTCATTTGTACAAAGCATCCAAGAGAGCTAAACACTTGTATTCTTTGAGCTATCAATACAAAGCATTCTTTCAAGCATTCCTCTTGTGTTCTAGCTACCACACTTAGCCTTTTTCGTAGCCACATAGCCTAGCCAGCATATCGGGTGCCTTAACTAGTAGTCCGACGGGAGTGTGACGCTAGTAGGCAGCGTGCAGCTACGAAGAAATCTGTTCGCACGTGACAACGCGCACCCCTAGTCTACAAGTTTATTTTTTTATGAATATTTTCCCAAATCATTAGATTTATTTTTTAAAAAATTGTATTATATTATTTTTGTTGGGCCAATTTGTATCTAACCCTACCAATTCTGCACTGAAAAAAGGAATTTTGTCAAATCTGTAATTCACCATACATGCTATGAGAACAGTAAAAAAAAAGTGAGCTAGCGACAATTTGATAAATGGAATAATACTTACTTTAACAGCATATACTGTCATTAGTATCATTTACATACACTTCAAGTAGCCCAATGGTAGTTTATCAGAGGTAAGCCAGTAAATGTGCCTCTTCTAAAAATTGATTGATGACTTGGTTTTCTCAAATACTCTCTGTGTATCTTGGTAAATTATTTGTAGTCGGAAATTAATGACATTACTTTTGATGGGTATGGAGATGAAGCTTGTATTCATGAAGCACGAGTAAACAAAACT
Organism: Beta corolliflora; assembly: GCA_947648045.1. Classification (NCBI taxonomy): domain Eukaryota; kingdom Viridiplantae; phylum Streptophyta; class Magnoliopsida; order Caryophyllales; family Amaranthaceae; genus Beta; species Beta corolliflora. The sequence continues at coordinate 188,544 of CANSZD010003792.1, read as the reverse complement.
AAGAAAGAATGAGCAAAAAAGAGGCAAAATTACCCAGGAGCAAAATTGTGCGGACAGGTGAAATTGTCCGGGCACGCAGAATGCCGAAGTTGGGTGAAATTGCCCGGTCGACTCGGCGAGACTATTTTATTTTACTCGATTTATGAGTTTACCCTTGTACAAATATGTTCTTAGGCTGTCTAAAAGGCCATAAAAGTGAGAAGACTATCCTTAGATCTAGAGAGAATAAAGATTGTTAGAGAGGTCAAAAAATTTTGAAAGATTGAATATTCTCTTTTTATCATCTTTTCATATCAAAGTCCTAGTGTAGTTTGTGGTTTTTCTCCAGTATCTTGAGTTTCCACATAAATAATGTGTATTCTTTATTATTTTTCTTAATTCGTGTCTGTTGACTTCTGCATATTGTATTTCGATTGCACAATTTATAGCGCTTTAGTGCGTTTATTCCTAATCTTACTCTATGTTATAGTAACCAACAGTTAGATTGCATGTCAAAAATCAAAAACTACATGAAATTTTTGGTTTGTCTCTTGTTAAACTATTTGATCAAACTTTTTTAGTTAGGCGAATTAACTTTTTACGTAATTTGCTAACTTTTGAAGTATCAATTCTTTATTTTATTTTATATCTTTTAAGGTGCTTTGTACAATTTCTTCTAAGTAAATCACTTATTTAGTATTTTCTTCAAACTTCTACTCCATTATGTTTGAATAACAGATGGTCTAAACGTCAGATTGATACAAGAATTTGCATTGAACCTTTTTAGTGATTAGTGCTAAGTGCTAATCACTATCTACTGTAAAATCTGTAGGGAAATATATAGGGTTGACAATCAAGTCGGCTTGGGTGCGATTCGTGTTTGGGTCGATAATAATGGGTCAAAAATCTCACAGCCCAAACCTAAACCATCTAATAAACAGGTTGACCCGACCTAATTCATAAATGGGCTACCTGTATAACCCATTCATCATTAATTTTTATTATATTGAAAAATAATTATTTTCTTAAAAAGCTGAATGAGCAAGTTCAATATTGAAAGTATGCAGGTTTCTTAGAATAACTAGTGTATTGGCCCGGGCGTTGCCCTGGGTGTTACCTTTTTTCTTCTTCACAATTGATATGTATTTTTTCCACTCTTGTAAAAATTAATTTAAAAAAAAATCTAACATTTAATTTACATTATGTTTGCAATGAATATATAACATTATGTGGATTTATGAAGCACTAAAAAAGTTGGTTAAGATGGTAAGAACAAACTTCTCTTTGCAAGAGGTCGCATGTTCAAATCTAGTGGCAAACAATATTTATTTTGTAAGATGACGTAACAATCTAAATGGCACATAAGATGACGTGGCGAAGCTACATGGCGCATATATAGTGAATAGTGCCACGTGGCACCGTTTCTTTGATAGGAACACCTTTTAATATATTAGTATAGATTATGACCTATTTTAGCAATATTTTACTTATTCTTTTTAACCAAATTTTAGATTATTAATATTTTTTTTTGAGAATTTTTTATACGTATAAGTTAATAAGGTCAAAGCAGGTCATTTTCAGGTCGAAAATGTCAACCTGAACCTAACCCGTTTAATTAAATGGGGCAAAAATCCTAACCCGCTTATTTCGGGTTAGGTTCGGGTTGGGTCAACTTTTGTCAGCTCTAGAAATATATGACTAGCAAGTACTAATTAACTATGAACAATTGTACTTATTAATGTGTACCAAAAACTTCGGTCTGCGCGAGACATCATTTGGAGGTGTGCTATACTGGTGCGAGATACTTCCTCCGTCTTTTAATAAGTGACGCAGAGAGAAATTGGGGGAATACCAAGGAGTCTAGAGAGATAAAGTTGGGACAACTTGTTTAACCAATCAAATTTGAGTATTGAATGAAATCAAATAAGTTGGTGAATCAATTAAATAACGGTTTTTTCACCATATACCCCTGACAAATTTTTTTTTGCACCATATACCCTTTCAACTTTTGAAATTCATCATATACCCCCTACCTTTTAAAAAATACATCGACTTACCCTTTTGGCTAACGGTGTTAGTTTTCCGTTAGTCATTAGGCCCTAATCCTCCTCTAACCCTAATTAACTAACCTAAATAAAACCCTAATCCTCACCCTAACCCTAACCTAATGCACTAACCCTAACCCTAACCCTAACTAACCCTCCCCACCCCTTACCCCCACTACACCACCACCCCCTCACCACCACCCCGTCACCACCCCCTCCCTTCCTCTTCCCCTTCTGCGCGAACCCCCCCTCCCCACCCCCGCTACCGTCGTGAACCCCCTCCCCTCCCCCGCCGCCGGGCGCGAACCCCCCTCCCCGCCCCTGCCGGGCGCGAACCCCCCTCCCCGCCCCCGTCGCCGGCGCGAACCCCCTCCCCGCCCCGCTGGCAGCCGCGAACCCCCATCCCCTCCTCCGCCACTCGGCGCGAACCCCCCTCCCTCCCCTTCCCTCTGCGCGAATCCCCCCTCCCCCTAATAAGTGCTGTGCGAACCCCCTCCCCTAATCGGTCTTTCTTTGCAGTTCATTGGGTGGGGGCGAAAATCGGAAGGAGGGTTGGGTTGGGGCGAAAATCGAAGGGGGGGGGCGCGGGGTGGGGCAAAGGGGAGGGATGATGGGGCTGCGAGGTGGGGGGTTAGGGTAGGGGCGCTGGCGAGGCTTCGGGGTGGGGGGGAGGGAGAGTGGGGGCTCGCGATGGTTGTGGAGGGCCGGTGGGACAGGCGGTGGTTGTTGGGGGGCTGCAGTGGTTTTGGGGGGACTGGTGGGATGGGTTGGGTGGGGGGGCTAGGTTAGAGAGAGAGTTAGGGTTAGGGTGGGGGAGGGGTGTTTAGGGTTAGGGTTAGTGTTAGGGTATTAGATTAGGGGTTAGGGTTAGATTTAGGTTAGTTAATTAGGGTTAGAGGGGGGTTAAGGGCTTAATGACTAACGGACTTTAACGCCGTTAGTCATTAAGGGTAAGTCGGTGTATTTTTTAAAAGGTGGGGGATATATGGTGAATTTCAAAAGTTGAAAGGGTATATGGTGCAAAAAAAATTTGTCAGGGGTATATGGTGAAAAAACCGATTAAATAATGGCAACGATGTAATAAATTAGAAGTTTTTTTTACCACTTTGAGCTTTTTATCACTTATTGTGATATTTTCCTAAAAGAAAAGGTGGTCACTCATTAAAAAACCGCGAAAGTATATGCGACCGGAAATTACCACCGAGTATAACTTTCCTTTAAGGACATGCTTGGATTGGGGGGTAATGGATTAAGGGGGTAATAAAAGTCAAACCACCTTAATAAAGGAAAAAAATGGAGGTGACTTGAAATGATTGCAAGGAGACAATGTGATTTTGTTGTGATGAGAAAGAAGGGAAGAAGAAGTTATTACCCTCTAAATGAGGGTGATAATTACTCTAGGGGGTGGTGGGTAATTATTACAACCATAATTAGAGTAACAATTCCCCTATCCATTCCTTTTTCTTCCTACCATCACTAGCTTATCCCTTTTATCACCACTTTTCCCCCTTCATAATCACTCCTAACCACCTTACTTTCCTTAGTTTGACTTTCTTTTACCCCCTTAATCTATTACACTCAATCCAAGCGAGCCCTAAGTATTCCCGAGTGTACCGTAAAATTTATCCTTACCATATAAAACCCAATTATTTTTATTATGGTGCTAAGGCCTTTTCTTCCTTCTTTCATTTCAGCTTAATTCCCTTTAGTAACTCTTTCAATGCATTAATAATTTGTTATTTGCATCAAAACAAACAAAAAATCTGCTAATTCAGGAACAAAATTTTAATTTGGCATACTCCCGAAGAAGACTACACCTAAAATGTTATTAGGGGCAAAGGGGAAGAAAGAATAAGTCAAACGCCTTTTATTAGATCAATAACTTGTTTGTATCTCCTACATCCACAAATACAGCAAGCAGCAAACTGAGAAAAAAGAGGATCAAAATGAAATTAAACAAATAGTAATTATCCATCAATTTTATTAATTAAGAACCAAAATCAAATCATTTGCCTCTTTTGGTGCTTCTTGCACAGGGTAAGTTCAAATGAAAATTTGAATAATTTTCTTCCTTAAGATCAAGATAAAGCTATTGCTCAAAACAACTTAAAAAAACTATTTTTCCCCTTAGTTTCGTTGGTTTTAAATCTTATATATTTCTTTTTTCATTTAGGATATGAGAAAAAAGCCAATCATGGCTGAAAGTCATATAAATACACTTATCATAGGCCTTATGTTGTTGGTCGTGGTGCATTGTGACAAGATAAAAGAAATTGGTGATGTTACGTACGATTCACGGTCTTTGAGGATCCATGGCAATAGAGAGCTCCTCTTCTCTGGTTCAGTCCATTATCCTCGCGTTCCTGTTGAGGTACAAATGAAAACTATTCCAATATAATCGAAGTATGAAACTATATTGATTGATTAAAGCTAAGTGGTATAAAAATCGGGACATTCGCCGAGGCTATATGGGAAAAAGGCTCATAACCGTGCAAATTATATTGTGCTCTCATGGTATAATGCTACATGGTAGATGATGTTATTTGTTTTGATAATTTAGGAATGGGAGGATATCCTCGACAAATGCAAAGAAGGCGGCTTGAATGTTATACAGACATACATCTTTTGGAATGTGCACGAGCCTGTTAAGGGTCAGGTAACAAACATTTTATTCTACTTATTGGTTATAACTGGAACCTAACTCCATATAATCTACATGAATTCTTTAAACCATAAACGATAATTTTTAGCGTCGTCAAGTTTTATAACTGTACTCCTCTATGTGAGAGTTACCGTCTAAAGTTTTGTCTGTTTCAATTATATAAGCAATGTGGTGCTGCCACATGAAGTGTCTTAACAAATCAATAAAAAATTATTGTTCATATTTTATATTGTCAAAATTTCTACTTGTTTATTAACTACATTTCTATCTTCTAAGAGGGTGTGCAAATTTGCATTAAAATGTGATGTAAGTGAATAAGTGATGTAGGTGAAATTAAGGACTTCTCTTGATTTTCTTTTCAAATTTTGTAGAATTTCATTCTCTAGCAACTTACGTTTCACATTGCTTTTGCAGTTTAATTTCACAGGCCAAAATGATGTTGTTAGATTCCTTAAACTAATTGCTGAGAGAGGCATGTGGGTTACCCTTAGGGTTGGGCCATTCGTTCAAGGTGAATGGAATAACGGGTAATAGGAATAATACCATGTTACTGTTTGTTTTTTTGGCAACAATACCATGTTACTGTTAGTAATACTTATTTAATATTTTGTATTATTATTGTCTTGTACATTGTGAACGTTCTTCTCATTCTTTTAACAACCTTGCGAAATGTTGGATCTTATGGCAGAGGATACCCATATTGGCTGAGAAAGGAGCCCAACATCACATATCGAACGGATAACCCGACATTTATGGTAATCATAGGATAAATGCTAAATGGATAGCTTGTCTTTCATGGAATATAAAGGATTAACTAGTTATTAGGCCCGGGCGATGCCCCGGGTTATTAATATTTTTATGTCAAAAGAGAGCATTTAATGTTGCATGTTTCTAATCTTGAGGTCAAAAATTTACTATATTAACTTGAGGTCACGTGGTCGAATCTTGTAAGAAACATGTTTCTAATTTATTAATGTATCTTGATGACATGGAATGAAACAACTAAAGCGACAGTGCCACGTATCTTGATGACATGGAATGAAACAACTAAAGCGACAGTGCCACGTGACGTGTAGACTTGCTTCTGAACGCCTTTTAATATATTTGTATAGATTGGCATGAGATTATCGGCATCGCAAGTGGATTTATCAAAATAATATATGAGGCCTTCTTTATATGTTCAGTGGAAAAATAATATTCCAAATTGTCAAATTCTAATCATAACTATTTTAAAATATTGCAATATTTACAAATTATTTTGACAAAGTTTTCATTGTACTTTCTATGCAGAAAAGTACAGAGAGATGGGTGACGAAAGTTGTATCTTTGATGAAGGAAAACAAGCTATATGCGTCACAAGGAGGTCCAATTATTTTGTCTCAGGTAGCCATTTTTTACAATCATGTCGCCAATGGATCAATCTAGTCTAAAATTTTCGGCTTTGAAGTGCTCTTTTTCACCCAATTTTTATTAGGCGAATTCACTTAAAGTTGATTGAGTTTTTCAAGGTTTATTGGGTTTTGTTGGTATACCTTAATTTTTGAGTTTGATGCATGTTTTGAACCAACTTTTTGTGGGCTTTCAAGATTTTAAGCCAGATGTGAGTAACTTGCTGTTCTAAAGGGGTTATTAATAGTACAAGTAATCCTTTTAAGACACAGGGTGATCCATCATTTAAAAGTGACCCCTCTAACTCCATAATGTGACCTTTTTAAGTTATAAAGTGCCTTTTAATTAGGGAACAAAGTGAGGTGGACCTTACACTAATTTTATGGTAAGGCGGTTCTATACAAAACTTACTATTTTTATTATGATATCAGGTCATATTAATTATTGATAGGTCTTTATTATGTTTTAGTAACATTGGACAAAAGCATATAATTTATTCCTTGTTTAATTTGCCTAGATTGAGAACGAGTATGATCACGTTAGAGGAGCTTTTAGAGATGGTGCTGCAGAGAGGTATATTAATTGGGCCGGAAACATGGCTGTTAGTCAGAAAACTGGTGTGCCATGGATCATGTGTGAGCAAAAAGATGCCCCCGGCGAAGTGGTAACCTCTCCTTTTTCTTGGTTAATTTATCACTTTCACCTACTTATGAGCTTTTATGCTCCGTTTGGCAACACATTTCTAAAATTTTAAGTCCACCTATGGTGCCTTTTCAGTCACAACTAACTTATCTTTTCCAGCTGAGATTATCAACTATAACGGGTTATAATGAGAATATTAATGAAACAATTTGAGTCGATTAAAATAATCTTATTAGTACAAAATTGCGAAAGATTATGGCTTAAAGAAATCGGAAACAGAATTAGATGTTTCAAACTCCTTTTGCTTCTTTGAAATTTGATCATTACTGATTTCTTTATTTTGGGAAAAGATCAATGCTTGCAATGGTAGACACTGTGGAGAGACATTCGAAGGTCCAAACGCACCTACCAAGCCATCTTTGTGGACTGAGAACTGGACTGCTCAGTAAGTAATTATAACTACTAATTACTCCCTGAGTAAAGTATAACTCTCAGTGCTTAAATCCTCTTGGTTATTCATCTCTTTTTCTTTATCATAATCAATAATATTTTGTGTGTTTCTTATGTAACTATAGGTTTAGAGTTTTTGGAGATGTACCTTCTCAAAGATCAGCTGAGGATACTGCTTTTGCTGTGGCCCGCTGGTTCTCCAAGAACGGAAGTCATACCAACTATTACATGGTATCCTATCAACCGATATAATCCACTCGTCTGAAATTAGTTTACACATTTTGATCATTTATTTACATCCTAATTAAGAAATTATAAAAAAAAAGTTGTCATTTTGAACATATACATTAAAATGTTACAACTATTATTATACACCCGGTCTTGTGAACATGGTACATCGAAGGGAATATCTTGCTCATTGCTCTTTGAAGAACCAAATGAGCAAATTAATTAAAAAAAAGCCTTCGGTTTATAGTGAATATGCAATGCTATTAAAATGTATATCTAACAAGTCCCACATGACCATGTTGTTACTTATGTCGATGAAAATATATATGTCCAACGTTTTGTGAAGTTCGACTTAAAAAGTCGTGTAAGCTAATTTGAGAAAGAAAAATGATTCTTCTTTTATTCTATATGCTATTATTCTTATATAATTGTTGTTGTTGTAGTACTATGGTGGCACAAACTATGCAAGAACTGCTGCCGCCTTTACTACCACTCGCTACTATGATGAAGCTCCACTTGATGAATTTGGTAAGCTATATATTACTCCCTTTGGAGGCTAGAGCTTAGGAGTACTCCCAATATATGTATAAGATGAAGCAACCCAAGGTTTAGGATTTTGATTATTTCTTACTAGGCCCTCTAATTTAATCACTGTTAGGTTTGATAAGGGGACCCAAATGGGGACACTTGAGGGATCTTCACCGTGCTATATCACTTAGCAAGAAGGCTATATTTAAAGGGAGATATGGTATTGAAAAGTTCGGCCCGGACTTGGAGGTAAGCTACTTACTATAGAAATGCAACAATGTTGTTGGACGTACAATCATATGCTTGAGAGATTGGTAGATTCATAGGCAAATAATCACATGGATAAAACTAGCTAGTAGTAACCGTTATGTTTTTTTTTGGTAACTAAAGGTTGCATTATCTTCATGTTAAACATAGTTTCAATAAAGTAAGTGTTTATGCTAAAGACAATAATGTGGATGTGGGTAGCAAGTCGGACTTTGCCAAATGGGTATGGATTTGAGGCATGTAGTGTCAAATTTTCAAATGGGCCGCCACTTGCAAAACAAGAAGACTAACCTAGAGGGTTTTCGAGGGAACCCTCTCCGATGCTTAAGTCAATCGGCTGAGCAATAGAAAGCAAGAGAGTGAAGTTACCTTTCATTTGGTGTCAAATGGACTATTTATAGTGGAAGATAGGTTTTTGGGTCCTTGGTCCAACACACGCCTTAGTTTCTATCTCCTCTTCCTTGAGTTGTCTTGGGCCTGACACAAGCTTGGGCCAATATTTTAACCCCAACAGTAAGTTTAGATATGTTCCAATAAATTCAGATAAGTTCGAATAAGAATAAAACACCTTATATAGCTAAAATAGAAACGTTTTACGTACTATGTGTAACTTATCATAAAATTATCACTGATGAATAAAATACAGAGTCAAGACGGAAATAACTAAATTAATTAAGCAACACAATGTTGAACATTATTTGTTATGGTACGGTGATCGTAGTTGATGTGTCGTGTATGCATATCTTGTAATGCAGAAATTTTCTTTGGAAAGAACTTAGGTTGGCATGAGTTGACAAGAAAACAACAATCCTTTATTCATATTATAATGATTGATAGATTATTAGGACAATTAGACCCTTACAATACATGCATCTTCTACCAAGCTAAGTTTGGCTAGTGGTAAGGGAAAGAACCTTCCAACCTAAGGTTGGGGGTTCAATTCCCACTAGGGGTACTTCGGGACAAGCCTAAAAAATAAATAAAAATACATGGATCTTCTCACAGTCTTGTTTACTATCAAATATTATTGTTATCTAATTAATTTGCAAAATATATATGAAATGATCAGGCACGTTACTACGAGAAGAACAACCTTTGTGCAGCTTTCCTGTGGAACAACAACACTCATGCAAAAGAAACAGTGAAATTCAGAGGCAAACAATTCACTCTTCCACCGAAGTCCATCAGCATCTTGCCTGATTGCAAGACTGTCGTCTTCAATTCAGACTGCGTAAGTTTTTACTAATTGCACTAAATCCCACCCCCATTAAGTAAAAGCAAGTCACTTGGGATTTGCAGTGTTAGGTTACGTATAGATATGTTCTTCTCAACTATTTCATTCTCAACTTAATTTCATACTACTGAACTTATCTTCACTCAACTTAGCTTATTGTTTCCTTAAACTCATTCTTTCTAATTTATAATTTTTGTTCAAACTTATTTCAACAAGTTGAGAATTCATGATAGAAAAAAGGATACTTTATGCTCTACGGAATTTGGTTGAATAAGCTTAAAAAGTATACGGGCCACTTATAGAGTTATAGTTGTATGTACCGATTCGCCTTTCTTAAATAGCAGATCCAAGACTCAAGAGTGTAGCAAATTAGGTAACACTACTGAACAGTACATGAAAATTAACTTGATCGAATATTATTCATTACCCTTTTGCTTTTTCAATGTGACAAACAGATGGTAGCGCAACATAGTTCAAGGGAGTTTGTTAGGTCTGAGAAAGCTAATAACAATCTGAAATGGGAGAAGACCAGTGAAAATTTCCCATCTAAAGGTGATGTTTTCTCAAGAATGCCCCTGGAGCAGTTTCATACTGCTGAGGACACAACTGACTATATGTGGTATAAAACTAGGTAATCACTAATCAGTTATTCCAAAACACAAGTTTAAGGCTTTAATTATTGCTTTTGCTTAATTAACAAACTTATATTATACTCCCTCCGTCCCTAAATAGAGTTCCCATTTTCCATTTATGTATGTTCTAAATAGATTTCACATTTCCTTATTTGGTATAGGTCCATCAATTAAAATATTATTTAGCTTTCACTTTATTATATTAACCACTTCCCCACATTTTCTCTCCTCAATAGACAATTCATGAATAGTGTACCAACATCCATTTTTAATTGTCAATTAATACAATTAAGGTCCCACTTATGATTTATCCTTAATCCTCGTACCAAAAAGAAATGGGAACTCTATTAAGGACAGAGGGAGTACAACCTAATTAACATGTCTAACGAATGAATTCCCAATTATTTCCAGTGTAGAATTGGACAGCGTTGACTTACCTTTCAGAAAATCCCTTCAACCAGTCTTACAGCTTTACCATCTTGGTCACTCCTTGCAAGCCTTTGTAAATGGACGTTATATAGGTATGATTAGTATAATTAATTGGTTTTTAAAACAACTTATAAGTAAAAGTATGATTGATCATTATGTTTAGTTCTTAAATTTCTTTTGTTTTCTTTTTTCAAGGGTCCAGCCATGGATTCCATAGAGCTCCTTCCTTCACTTTCCAATCACCTGTAAAATTAAAGGAAGGTGTCAACAATATATCCATTTTGAGCAACACAATGGGAATGCCGGTAAGAGCACTTTAATTTTCGTCATTATGTTGTAACGAAAGCAAACCAAACGTTACTAGTGCCCTCAATCTAAGTCTTTATTATGTTATAACGAAAGCAAACCAAACAAAGAATCTAGAACAATCGACACACATATTTAATGTGGTTTATTAACATTGTGTTAGCTATTTCCACAGACATGGGATAAACTGTTTTTATTATGTTGAGAGAAGAGAGTACAAATTACAACATAATAGAGCCAGAAAATGATTAATAGGGTTTATATAACGTTCCTTCTAATAACCTAAATATAATAGCTCAGAAAGGCGAGATTCTCATGTTGGGTCGATCATTTGAAACCCCATATTCAAGGCACCGCAATAGGTTGCTCATTAAGGATCTGTTTAGTAAGCGATAATAAATGATAATAATATTAATGAAATTTATAGTGTAATTTTATAAGGATAGTCTCATGTCAAGTGTGTAGATTAAAAAGAAATGGAGGGCATATACTCTTTTTTTTTTTTTTTTTTTTGGAAGAATGGAGGGCATATACTTAATACTACAAGTCATTAATTATCAATTCCGTCATCTATTACCGCCTACCAATAGAGGGTATAAGAGTATTAAGAACAATATGATTATTACCTACCTACTTTTTCACACATGTTTAACAAACTTGAACAAGATTTACAAAATGACTAATCAAACTGCCTTTATATCATTGGTATGAAGGATAGTGGTAGCTATATGGAAAGAAGGTGGACAGGGCTAAAATTTCTTGAAATCCAAGGTTTAGGTACAGGAGAACTTGATCTTTCTTCCAATGGGTGGCATCACACGGTATAAATGTCTCATCCGTTTCCTTTTTAAACTTGTACTATTTTTATTTTATTTTTTGGCGTGTTATTGGAAGAAAATATGGTGTAAATAGAAGTCTAAATTATAAATTAAGATTTAAGAGTGCCTAAATATGGATAATTATATGCAGATTGGGTTGAAAGGAGAGAAGCTTCAATACTTCACTGAGGAAGGAGCAAAGAAAGCCAAATGGACCCCGGCAAAGGGAGCTGGTGATTATCTTACTTGGTATAAGGTAGTATTACAAAAAAAAATATTTACCGTTGAAATTCATTAAGTTAAGGCAAAAATGTTGACTAGAAAGTGCCACTACTATCCATTATTTTGATAAGAAGTGCAATAAAGGATTTGATTTTCAAGAGAGAAATTCATGCTTAAGATGAAGAAAAGTGTTAATTTTAACGTATTAGTCAATGATAAACATCATTCGGCCTAACACAAGCCCACGCCGGATGAGAGTTTGATTACATCTTCCCCGGTTCCAAAATAAGTGAAACATTTCTCCCATTTATGTGAGAGGCTTTTTTGAGACAAGCGTTTCACTTATTTTGGAACGGATGAAGTATAAGGTTGGCAGGGTTCTGTCCTAAAACCAATTGGTGATAGGTGGAGTAACTCACCAATCTATATGTTAGTCATTCTCTCTCTAATTCTTCAATGTAGGACAACTATTTCCTAACTCACATGTGGGTTATACTCTTAACATTACATCTGATCTCCTAATAATTGATTGATTACAATAATTAGCTAGCTAAACTCTTTGGTAGGCGCACTTTGATGCCCCAGAGGGAGATGATCCAGTAGCTATCAGGATGGAGAACATGACCAAAGGTGTGGTTTGGGTCAATGGCCGAAGCATAGGACGTTACTGGTCGAGCTTCCTCACAATAAGGAACACGCCCTCTCAAAGCGAGTAAGTTCAAGAACACTCTCTCAATTTTTTCAATTAACATTGTTATATCTTTACCAAAACTAATTGTGTTACAAAATCTTCTAATGGAACTATAAAATTGTACCACTAGGTCGTTCTTGTGCCAACAAACACGTTAACGTTGTCATAGTACTAAGATGTACCAATAAAATCTTTTAGTAGACATGTTGCGGACAGGAAGTTACTAGTTGTGCCATTGATATGGTTGCAGGTACCACGTTCCAAGATCATACCTTAAGCCTAAGAACAACTTCTTGGTTATCTTTGACGAGGCCGGAGGGAATATCGACACAGTTCAAATCGAGACGGTGAACCGAGATGTGATTTGTAGCTTAATATCAGAGGACATGCCACCCAGCGTAATGTCATGGAAAAGGGATGCCCATGATATCCTTGCTGTGGCTGAAGAACCCAAGACGAAGGCAACACTTACGTGCCCTAAAAATAAAGTCATTAGCCGCGTTGAGTTTGCTAGCTTCGGCAACCCCTATGGTGTTTGTGGCTTCTTCATCCTTGGCACTTGCAACTCTCCTAACTCTCAAAAGATTGTCGAGCAGGTAAATATATTCTACCCTCTATTCTTGTGGTTTTTGTTTACACTCGTTCAAATGTAATTCATGATAATAAATCCAAAAAACATTATAATTAATTTAACTCAATCTTGAATATCACTAATTCAATGATGAGATTTTAGTTACATAAATTTGGATAATGCATATATCATATTTAATTTGCTAGTTAATCACTTTTATAAGAAGAGTTCGTATAAATCATTTATATCTGCAAAAAATGTTGTCGTCGTAGTTGTTAGTTGTCTCATTAACTATCATGAGTTGTCCTAGCTTTTGGTTGTCATGAGCACGATATCAGATATCTTTTAAATAACAGTTTTTTCACCATATACCCCTGACAATTTTTTTTTGCACCATATACCCTTTCAACTTTTGAAATTCACCATATACCCCCACCTTTCAAAAAATTCACCGACTTACCCTTAATGACTAACGGCGTTAAACTCCGTTAGTCATTAAGCCCTAAACCCCCTATAACCCTAATTAACTAACCTAAATCTAACCCTAACCCCTAATCTAATACCCTAACACTAACCCTAACCCTAAACACCCCTCCCCCACCCTAACCCTAAGTAAACCCTAACTCTCTCTCTCTAACCTAGCCACCCCCACCCAACCCAACCCCACCCACGGCCCCCAAAAACCACCGCGGCCCCACCAGCTCCCCCCAACAACCACCGCCGCCCCCCCACGGCCCCCACAACCACCGCAGCCCCCCCTCCCTCCCCCCCCCCCGCAGCCTCGCCGGCCCCCACCCAACCCCCCACCCTCGCGGCCCATCGGCCCTCCACCGCCCCATCCCCGCACCCCCACCCCTTCGATTTTTGCCCCACCCTACTGATTTTCGCCCCCCCCCCTTTCGATTTTCGCCCCAACCCAACCCTCCTTCCCCCACCGATTTTCGCCCCCACCCAATGAACTGCAGGCCGGCCACGATTAGGGGAGGGGTTCGCACAACACTTATTAGGGGAGGGGAGTTCGCGCAACACTAATTAGGGGGAGGGGTTCGCGCGATAGGGGAAGGGAAGGGGAGGGGGTTTGCGGCGCGGCGGGGGAGGGGGTTCGCGGCGACGGGGGGGGGGGAGGGGGGTTCGTGCGGCGAGGGAAAGGGGGAGGGGAAGGGGTTCGCGACGGCGAGCGGGGAGGGGAGGGGGGTTCGCGACGACGCGGGGGGAAGGGATTCACACGGCGAAGGGGAAGGGGAGGGGGTGGTGGTGGTGTAGTGGGGGTAAGGGGTAGGGGAGGGGTAGTTAGGGTTAGGGTTAGGGTTAGTGCATTAGGTTAGGGTTAGGGTTAGGGTTAGGATTAGGATTAGGGTTTTATTTAGGTTAGTTAATTAGGGATAGAGGAGGATTAGGGCCTAATGACTAACGGAAGTCTAACACCGTTAGCCAAAAAGGTAAGTCGATGTATTTTTTAAAAGGTGGGGGGTATATGATGAATTTCAAAAGTTGAAAGGGTATATGGTGCAAAAAAAAATTTGTCAGGGGTATATGGTGAAAAAACCGTTTAAATAATCAATGTACGAAAAAATAAGTTGTTGCAAAAGTGTTTAGAAAAACTATTTGTTGTCAAAATATAACACTCTCATTTCTTTTGTTGTGCCTTGTGAGCAGCTCTGTTTGGGAAAACAAAGTTGTTCGATTCCAGTTGATAGGGATCTTTTCGACAAAGGCAAGAACAATTGTCCTCAATTACCAATCAAAGACCTGGCCGTGCAAGTGAGGTGCAGCCGCAAGGTTTAATACTTATTGGGGTCCTAATTTTTTTCCCTCTTTTTTTTTTGAATTTGTATCCCTTTCTTTTTGTACTTTGTGATGTTGTAAGTAGATTATAATGGTCACCTTGGACCATTAAAAGATATATTGGAACTTGTTTGATTAGATAGAGTAGCGCCCGAAAGAGGTGAGAACATTAGTAGCTCATGCAAGAGGGGGATCATATTTTAAATGATTTGAAATATGTAACTTGTACAAACTCATTTTTTTCCAAAAGCGTTTTTCAGTTTGATGGAACTTGATTTACATTAATAATATCTATAATATATACCTAAAAAAAAACAATGTGTATCTCTCATATCTGAGCATTTTATCCTATGTTATTTTCTCAATTTCTCTCTCTTCTTTCTTTTTTTTTTTTTTTTCTAAAAACTTGAGGAATAACTTTATCTTGAACTACTCACGCACTACTAAGGAGAATGATATTTTAACACGTTTTAAGTGATGCTCTACCCAAAAAAAACAATGAACTCGATCCTTAGTACTACCTTAGAATTATCCTAAAAATATCAATGCTATCTTTATTCGTCCGTAATATATTCCTAACTAGTTTTAAAACCCGTGCAAGAATGTACGAGATGTCAATTAAAAGAGCTTATTTGATTAATTATTTATCACGAAATAAGAGATATTTTGAAAAAAAAATATAGAAATGATGAAAGTCATATAAAGAAAAGAACAATTGACATCAACTACACTCCCAATTCTCATCGAATAGACAACACATTAGACGAAAAACAATTATGAATGACAATGTAAAAAATTAAAAAAAAGCAAGCTAATAAAATATTATTCGTAATACTTATTACATATTCTGAAATACTTCCTTATAGACTACATTAGTGGTAACATTGGAGTTGCCACGATCTTTATCACAAATTAAAATTTTTAAACCCTTTTTACTTGTAACTCTTGTTACATCCACATAGAATTGTCCATGGCTGAATACTGGCCGAGGGAGATATAAGCCTACGTACGCTAGAGACTGTCATTGGCTTTTATTTATCGTCATTGTAACACAGACAACCAATGGGAATTACTTTCTCTGGAATTTGACCGAGAACTTTGTTTAGTCTGATGGGGTAAGTGTCATCCTAGGAATAAAAACTTTGTCCCCCACATTACTGTCGGATACAACAGCCTCAATAATGCGATTGCTAAGGTGCTTAACGACTAACCTAGTACCGTTACATAGTTCAAAAGTCTGGTCGATATTCCTTAAGAGCATCAACGGTTCCCCTACCTACAATCTTATATTATAATTTGGCAATCCCCCACACTTTATTACTCCCTTCGTCCCAGAATAGTCTGGACACTTTCCTTTTATGTTTGTCCCAAATTAGTTTGAACACTTTCATTTTTGATATGGTCCCACTACTAATATATTATTTCTTTTACACATCTTTGGCCCACACTCTACCTTTTGTCAATAAAAAGTTATCCAACTTTCTATCTCCTCTAGTAAAAAATGCTACACCAACTCCTATCACATCTACTTTTTAAATAAAATAACATTTGATAACCACATTATAACTTATCACCTTAAACTACGTGTCCCAACAAGTGTTTAGATCTTTCTGGGACGGAGGTAGTATATTCATAAATGCAGTAGTGTACATCTCATGAATTCCAAAATTCCCTTTCTCGACTGAAATCGCATATGAACTCAGGTATGTTCTTTCTTCCCCTGGCAATCGAGATAACACATGTTCATTAACCATGTCAGCAATTTCATTAGTTGGAGCAAGAATAACTCTTTCCTGAAAATAAATTGCTTCTCTTATGTGATCCTCTAGATCGGATATGTACTCTCGACTATTGTAGAAATAGGGTTATCCCCTCCACATATGAATGTCTCATGAGGAATTTCTACATTGGCTTCACCATCAGTTGGTTCACCAACTTTGTCGTGTCCGATATTCAGAATACACCCCTTTCCCCTCGCGATACAACAGACATGATTTCGTTATAAATTCCATGCTGCTCATAGTCAACCTTTTCTAACTGCTCTCTATCATAAGATAACTCATCCATTATGAGCTTATTTTAACCATATGAGATCATCAAATCATTTGGAAATGGCATTTCGGTGAATCATACGAAGGGTGCTACTGTTACTTTGTAGCTTAGCTTCAATGTCAGCCAATGCTAAGTTTTGCAATTGTTCATCACTTAAGCCTGCAAAAAACACATTTCATTAATATTAATTCCAAACTAACTTTTGTACGTTAAATTTTATGAGATCATTTATTAAATAAACGGATATAAATGTTCATATACTTTCGTCTTGCAGAAATCTACGTTGCCTAAAAAGGATAGCATAAAAAAAAGTGCCAAGTCTTTCCCAAATAGTCTCAGGTTTTGTCAAACCGCACGACAGTAATAGCATGCAGAAAAGATTACGTAGATATTGTCCTGATTCTCTGAAGCTAGCTTCTATTATGGCATCAATATACTCCTTGTCATCGTCTAACAAACCTCGAGCATAACATGCTTCTTTGAACGTTGAATATTGTACCCCATCAACAACACGTGTCTTCATAACATGTTGCACCTTTAACAAAATTTAGCAATCTCCTCAAATAGAATTTTTCACATGCTTCTGGCGTTACATGATAAATTCGATCTCCCTCTGCAAAGCCTTTTTTCTGAGGTGTTCATTCACGTCGACCTTGTTGCCATACAAATTTTGTAGGAAACTCAATGTAGCTCAATTCTCTGACTTCAGGATGTTTTTTGTTGCACTCCATCCATGACATAAATTTTGTTCTCTTAATGTTTAGTCTTTCAAGCACATTCTAAGTCAGCATCATCAGTGTATAAGATGATATGCTCGTCAGGTTAATGAAAACTCAGCCTCTCCACAGTTGGGATTCTATAGTGGATATAGTGAACCTAAATATCCTTCATATGGCTTCACATGGGGATATGCACTGATAATCATAATACATATGGATTTAATCAATTTCCTTAGGATCATCAGAGTTTTGACGATTATGATATAATGCTGCTATGACTCTATCGTACCCCTTATTAATATACTTGAACAAATATATAATCGATCTCTATTGGTTGCACTATTCTATGTTTATATGTGCACAATACTTACACAACAACTATGGATTATGCGGAACCACGAATCTATTGTCAAGTGTGATGCCATTATTTTCGACGGTTGCATCATCATCTCTTCTCATGAAAACAGGATAGCCATCTTCATGAACTGTTGTTCTCTCACTGCTACTACATTTTTAAACAAAGGCTAAAGAGTCTAATGCAACGACACTTCGTAAGCCGTTGCAATACATAAAGCTATTGCAACGGTTCATTTGAGACCGTTGCAATAGCACTTGCTATTGCAACGAATCTTTAGTACCGTTACAATAGGGTACTTAATGCAACGACTACTTAGAATTTGTGCACAAGAATTATATCAATTGCAATGGTATAGTAAATGTCGCTGCATTGCACTAGATAATCTACCGTTGCAATAGATTCATTTTATCACTAATGAGGTAAGATCATAGAAGCGCGAACACTTATTCTCTTCGAAATTTTCGTGAAATTCTAAAATTTCACTTTTCCCCTGCCAAAACTTCAAAAACCAAATTGTTACCTCTTCTCAGTCTTCCACCCTCTCATGGAAACATATCTGATTTCTCTCTCATCTCTCATTCTCATTCTCAACCTCCATATTCTCCATTTCCCTTGGGAGTATGTCAAATTCACGATGCCCAATTCAAATTCGCGATGCTCAGTTGAAGATTCTCGAGCGTCGTTGCGATTCGAATCTTGATCAAGGTAAAATTCGGTGGATCGGATGGCGTTGAATGGGACCCACGATGCGCCGTAAAGAGGAACGTCGTATTTTTGGGTGTTGTGTTGTTCCATTCTTTTTGGGTGTTGTGTTGTTCCATTCTTTCTCTTTCTCTTGTTTCGTTCTGGGTTGTGAGACTTGCAAGTCGTAAGATGAATAGATGAAGGGAATTGGGATCTTAGCTTTCAGCTTTTACTCAACGCATTCGACTCGAGGAGTAGACTATCTGATGAATAGATGAAGGAAATTCTGTGATTGATGGAAATTCGGGGCTTAGGGTTGATGGGGAGAATTCTGGGGTTGATGAGAATTCAAGGTAAAACTCATGTCTTCCCCGCTTTGAACCCCTTCTATTTTCATTTTTTGCAATTAGGTTTTTGTGCACTATTTGATGTTAGGGTTTACGTTATTTCAATTTGTTGATCCGTATTTTTTAATGTTTTATTTTCCTTGTGTTTGTTTGTTGTATATATGCTTTTTTTTTGAATTTTTATATTTTTGGAATGAATGAGATGAATAACTAGAAAAAGAAAGCGATGACATTAGGAATTTCGTGAAATTTTTTGCTGGTGAGGCTTGTATATAGCACTTTTACGCATTGATCAATAATTATAGTTAGTATAGATGAGAATTTTCGCGATTTGTATATATGTTTTCCAATCGAAATATCTAATGTGACATTTGTATGTACTTTACAACCTGTGATGAACTACAGACAAATCTTCCTTGGTTCTTGCTACATAGATTTCTTATTAACATGTCACCATGCTATAGAAGACTTCTAAATTACTCAAATAGTTTGGTTTTTATCGTGCCTGACATTAGTGCAGTGTTCTTGCTCTCTTTCTATGATGGTGATTGCAACTAGTGATGTTCAACTTTGAGTAGCTATTATGTAATATATAACCTCTACGCATATTGATACTTTTGTTAATTGATGAACTAAGTTTGAGTTGTAATATTATTCTTGTGCTCCATGTTTAATTTACTACACCACTAGTTATTATATTATTTGAAATCCCACGATGCAATTAACTTGATATTGGTCATTGATAAGTTTTTATTGTCGTAGACCTGGAGAGAGATACAGATTGGTTAAATGACACATGGATTATCGTGGCTTTTTGTTTTGTCTATTGATTGTTTTGTCTATGTAATTGCTGTGCACCAGCCAGATTTTGTTGTGCTGAAACTGTCGCATAGTCATTTCTTTATTGTCTCTGGTGGTGTGCTGCTATGTGATTTATGGTTATGCGCTGCAAATATTAACAGCTAGTTTGCGTACACAAAGTGGAAGGATAAAGGAAATGAAGGGGAGAAGAAAGAAGGGGAAAAGGAGGGGGAGATCAGAACCACGTATTACATAGTTGAATAACATTTATGAAATAAATGTGCTCAAATTTTAGAAAAATTCCGAAACATAAAATTCTGAATTAATCTGGAATTTCTAAATTATGAACAGAAGACATTTTGCTATAGTTATTATTTCAACTCCATTTTTTTAATTCTGAATTAAATGTTTTGAAACTATTACAATGTTTAAATTATGAACAATGAGCCAAATGGAGGAGATCAAACATAAATACCTCACTTCTTAGACGACGCGCATTTGTTAAATGAGGTATTATTCTCACTTCTCTCAGAACTAGCCATAAGTACATTTTCTTGTAGACATAAATGTGTTGCAAATAGTTACTATGTTGATTCTAGATTTCTAAATCACTCATCATGTTGATATGGTTGCTGATAGTTTTGTGTTGGATTCCATGTATGATTCTAACATCGTTTTGGCCATATATATATATACTATTGTCTACAAATAAGAGTTACTAGATTATTCCATAGGTCAACATAAGGTTAAAAGCTCATGCACGAAGTAAAATGTTCATCATATCATCTATAACCTACCACCAATGCAGGGGAACAAACATAGATCCAATAGTTGCTCATTTAGGCTAATAACTAGTTAACTAGGCTAATAACATAGATCGATCATCATATATACTGGATCATATCATCTAGGCTAATAACTACTAGTTAAAATTAGGAAAAATTGACGCTAGGGGTCCCAACTATGGCTCAACATTTTTAAAAGGTTCGAACTATCAACTAACCTGTGTAGGTCCTAACTTTGAGGGGGTGTTACTTTTTTTGGGCCTTGATGACTTATGACCTACTAAATAGGTAAACTGATTTTCTTTTCTTTTATTTTTTATATTCCTAAATTCTTTACCATCTCTCCCCTAACAGTTTAACACTACCTCACTCTCTGCACTCCCTTATTCTCTCTCTTGCTCCCATTGATGCCAGCCCATCCCACTTGGCGCAATCCTGTCCCTCTCTTTCATGGCCCTAATCTCCTTCACCATGGTTGTCGATTTGATCTCCTAGTCCTGCTCCTGCAATTTACACTTTCTCGCCTCAATTTAAAGTTTTTATGCCGAAGTTTGATGGCATTCTTGTGCCAATAGATGCTCTCTTGCCGCAAATTGTAGGTTTTCCGGCATTCTCACCAAAGATTAATGGAATTCCGGCTCCAATTAATGCTTACGGTGGGGTAGTGGCAGAAAAACTGGGTTCCCTCAGTCTCAACATCCAACACCTCCATCCCAAACTTAACCACTCGCTTTTACGAAACCCACCCCCTCCCTATCTCTCCTCCACAGCTCCCCTCCCCACTTTCTCTCCTCGACCACCCCCCTCGAATTTGGACCCAGCTTCACAAGAAATGGAGAAGAGAATGGTTGAAGTATCCCATACATCAATCCTAAAACCATAAGAGGAATCCAAAACAAAAACTTAAGAGTAATGTTGTTCTCTTGGATTCATATACTAACAGATGCAATAATTCGGATAAAACAACGAAATTGAAAAAAATTTGGATCTAACAAAAACAGATAAATCACTAGCAAAAAGGAAAAAAATCAAAAAGCACAGGACGAAAAGCTACGAGATTGCAAAAAGGAAAAATTCAAAGGAGAATTTTGGTGCCATCTTTGATGGCTGGTTCAGCGTGGAAGATGCCATTTTTATTGGTAATAATACCTTGCACAGATGATGCGAGGAAATAGCAGAGAGAAGGAGAGAAAATAGGGTCATGTATGCTTTGAATGAGGTCACATGACCAGTAACCTGCTACAACAGGTTAGACAACCTATAAGGCCCGTCCAAATTCACAACCCCCTAAAGTTGGGACCTATACAGGATAATCAGTAGTTGGTACTTTTAAAAAATGTTCGGCCTTAGTTGGGACCCTTGGTGTCAATTTTTCCTTAAAATTAAACTGTAATTCATTTGATCCAATATTCATCTCATTCATTAGTATAGAAACATAAATTATGATGTAGTAGTGTAAATACAGTCTAGTTTTTCCGTTTCCCACAATTAGGTAAATGGTTAGATTTACCATTTTAATGAATGCAACCGTACTCCTACGGACTAGTGGAATAGATGCACCTTGAATCTTATGTTGCT
Organism: Beta corolliflora; assembly: GCA_947648045.1. Lineage (NCBI taxonomy): Eukaryota > Viridiplantae > Streptophyta > Magnoliopsida > Caryophyllales > Amaranthaceae > Beta > Beta corolliflora. Next base: position 166,342 of record CANSZD010003792.1, on the reverse strand, counting down.
CGCTTACATAATCAGACCCAGTTGCAAGACAATGTAATAATAGTTGAAAAAGGCTATTAGTATGATGTTTGTTGGAATGTAGAAAGAACCTGCAAAATAATTCTCTGTTTAGATTAAGATGTTTCAAATAAATAAACTAGGTGTAGCTTCTTGTATCCCCCTTCAAACACTTCATAACTCCATTTTCGATTTTAATTGCTAAATTTAGTGTTTCTAACTATTTGTAATGTTTGAATTATTAGGTGAACAATGAACCAATGGAGGAGATCAAACATGGATGTCCCATTATATACGCTATTGGTGGCCGAATCTAGCTAGTTATATATTGTAATATGGTGCTTGCATTCAGTATTTTGAAGGAAATTAGGGATGTATATGCTAAATATTTTGTGGTACATTAAACAATTATTTAGTTTAGTTTGAATTAATACATTTCATTTATATTAGCTAGTAAGAATTCAGTCATGGTTGTAGTACTCTTATAAATTCATTAGTTTGAGAAATTTCAATACAAACATAACAACTTTTTTGAGCTTGTGGAGCGCCTTTTAATCTTTTGTCTCACACACACACACACACACACACACACACACACACACACACACACACACACACACACACACACACACACACACACACATATATATATATATATATTATCGGTGGTACAATAGCTTGGGGTAATAGGCATTGCAATAGTTTAGAGTAATAGACGTTGCCAATGGGCGTTGCAATAGCTTTTGCTAATGGGCGTTGCAACAGCCTAACCATCGCATAATCTACATGAAACCATGACTCACATAGTCGTTGCCTAAAAGATTGGTCTAGAGCAACGGTTCAGCAAGCCGTTGCAATAGGTCCCAAAAGTCGTTGCACTAGGCCTATTGCAAGCCTCCAAATTCGACGGTTCAAAACCGTTGCAATAGGTATATTGCAACGACTTTTCGGCCTATTGAAACGGTTTTCATGTGTTGCCTTTGCCCTTTAATGTAGTAGGATCTCGTTGAACTTTTTTGGAAATTGTTTGGTGCATTTTTTATTCGTCCACTAGTAGAAAAACATTGATTTGCGTCTCCTAAATTACGTCAACTGGAAAACCGACACAGAAGTCTAGGGGGGCATCAATTGTGTCGGACCCCCATTGTATCCGATGCAAATCATACTTCATGTGCGTCGGATTTACATTAATGTTCGACGCAAAAAATTAAAGCAAATGGGTGCGTGAGTCATGTGCGTCGGATCCAATTAATGTTTGACACAAATAATTAAAGCCAATGAGTATAAAATAAACAAAGGATTTACGTTGAAGGTACATTAGATGCGTTGAAAATCGTCGTATCCTACGATTTATGTCGGATCTAGTAAGCCCATCCGACGAAAATGGGTTTCAGGCCCACTTCCCCCTTTTTTTAGAACGATATGCGTCGGACATAAATGATCCTCTTCCACCTTCTTTGATTTTCGAGTCACTCCTCTCAAATCCTACCAACTTTTCAAATGGTCAGCACTCAGTTGTCCCTTCTTTCTCTTTTTCTCTCCCTCCCTCTTTCTCCCTCTCTCACCCTCTCTTTTTCTCATATTTCATCACTCATCGCCTTTCATCTTCGGTTCACTCGTCGAAGTTCATCACTTATCGCCTTTCAAACTTCTTCTCCTTCACTCGTCGTGATTTCATCACTCATCGCCTTTCATCATTGGTTCAGATTTGAAAAGCACAACCTCACTGTCGAAGTTTTCGAAAAGCATTCGTCGCACAACCTCACTCTCGTCGCACAACCTCACTCACTCCGGCGAAGGAACGCAACCTCACTCATCTTCTTTCATTGTCGGTTCATATTTGAAGTTTTAGGGTTCGATTCTTAATGGCAAATGGTTGGACATGAATTGAGGTTATGTGTTTAATCGCTTCAGATTTGAAGTTTTTTTTTTGGAAGTGATTCCTTTAATAGTTGGACATGATTTTTTAGGGTTTTTTTGTTTTAGATCTTATTTTGTTTTTTTTTTGGTTCAATTTTTTAATTTCGTTTCATTTCAGCATTCATGGTTTCGTTCCTGTATTTCATTCCTGTATTTCGATTAAGTATTCATAGTTTCTTTATTGTATTTCGAATATTGCGTTCTTTGTATTTCGTTCCTGTTTTTCGATTCATTATTCATAGTTTCTTTATTGTTTGTTTGGCGGTATAAAAGATGATAGTTGATTTTTTTTGCTGTCTTTTGGTCTAGTATTATTGTTCCATTCAGCTGCAAATCTGCTTTTCATTTGTATCAATAGTCAGTCTTTGAAATAAAGTTTGATGAGAAATGAATTTTTTTTTTAAAGAAAAATGACCAATTTGCTTGGGATGTAGGACAAAATCCGACGCATTATTCACTTTTTTTTATTTTAGTAAAAAATGGATGATTTACGTCGCACATGGTCCAACATGCCACGCAAATGGTGCTGCTGGTGCTGGGGTAAAAAGTCAAGTGCGTCGGACATCGCTTACAGTCCGACGCAAATGGCTTCTCATCTGCGTCACATGTGTCGAAGCATCCGACGCACATAGTCTTAATTTCATGTATGTTGAGTGTTGCTACTGCTGGGGCTCAAGGGTCATGTGCACCGGATATTGCTTAAGTCCGACGCAAATAGCTTAATATCTGCGTCGAGTCCTAATCCGACGCATATCATCTCTCCTTAATTTGCATTGAGGCCTGTAGCGTCGGACACATGTCCGACGCAAATGGGGGTCTGGCATCCGACACAAATCGTTGATTATGTACTAGTGGTCGTATATGGGGTGTAACACCCCTAGGTGTTCAGGAGTCCACTAGTAAATATTGTCCTTTTTGAGCCTACCCCGCAAGTATTTGCTTTAATGCAGAACCGAAGTCCTACCCAAAAGGTCTCTACTAGGTTGAGGTGTCCACCTCTAAATAAAGAAGGCTTCATCCTCATCAACTTCCGATGTGGGATAGCCAAGATCTTAGGCACCTTCTCCCCTCCTTTAAAGAGCCTGTGTCCCCGTAGGCACTACAGGACACCGGAATGGGCCCTGGCTTTGATACCATCTGTAACACCCCTAGGTGTGCAGGATCCCACTAGTAGATATTGTCCTCTTTGGACCCTAGCCCGCAAGGATTTGCTTTAATGCAGAACTGAAATCCTACCCAAAAGGTCTCTACTAGGTTGAGGTGTCCACCTCTATATAAAGAAGGCTTCATTCTCTTCAACTTCCGATGTGGGATAGCCAAGATCTTAGGCACCTTGCTCTTGATACCATTTGTAACACCCCTAGGTGTTCGGGAGCCTACTAATAGATATTTTCCTCTTTGGGCCTAGCCCGCAAGGATTTGCTTTGGTGCAGAACCGAAGTCCTACCCAAAAGGCCATTATTAGGTTGAGGTGTCCACCTCTATATAAAGAAGGCTTTGTTCTCCTCAACTTTCGATGTGGGATAGCCAAGATCTTAGGCCTTCTTTATATAGAGGTGAACACCTCAACCTAGTAGAGGCCTTTTGAGTATGACTTCGGTTCTGTGCCAAAGCAAATCCTTACGGACTAGGCCCAAAGAGGACAATATCTACTAGTGGGTTCCTGAACACCTAGGGGTGCTACAGATGGTATAAGAGCATGGTGCCTAAGGTCTTGGCTATCCCACATCGAAAGTTGAGGACAGGGCCAGATTTTGGGCAGTGCAAAAAGACCTCCAGCACAGGGCCATATTTTTTAAGGGGCCCAAATTTAAAGTTAAGCCCAATTGGAAAAAAAATCTGATATGGCGTTAAACAAATAAACGCTCCTTCTCTCTCCTCTATTTACTGATATCCCTTTCCCAACAAAAACCCCAAATAACGTTTCAATTCAATCCTCAAATCACGCTTCAAATCCTTCAAGTTTCCATTGATATCTCTTTCTTAATTCGCGAAGCTGATTATGGCAAAGACAAAAATGGCTAAAATTTTCCCCAATTATAAAATACAATCAAAATTCACCCTTTCTTCATCATCCTTCCCCAATTTCTTTTTTTTTGTTTCTCAAGAGAAAGAAAAATCTGGAATTCTCGATTGTGGGTATATTTATCATCAAGCTTTCGTTTGGATACTCGGTAAAACCAGGTAATATCTTACTTTCTTGTTTTTTCGTAATATTAAGAAAGAACAAAACTTTAGAAATTGTTAATTAGATTAAAGTTTGATAGATATGTAATAGCTGTTGAGGATTTAAAGTCAATTGTTTTGATCAGCTAATGGGTATGTGGACCATAGTTATTAAGTAATGATAAAGACAATTTCATCACAGCTAGTTATGTTGCTATTATGTGATAGAGATTATTGTAGATCTCGTAGCTTTTGTGGATATTATAAATATCACTCGCCTCCTTTTCCATTTTCTAACTTTTTATTGTCTAATTTGTTTTGTGTTCAATTTTGATGACGGATGATGGTTTCCAGAACCTTAGTTTTTTGCCAGTTTATGTATTAATTCGTGTCTAATGTGTGACTAAATGGTTTGTTTATGATGATCAATGTAGTAGTTTCTACCAAGATATTGGAGAATTTCGATAATAAATTCTGTTTTTTTTTTGAAGGTTGATACTTGAGATTGCAAATTGCAATACTAGATTAATGGATTTACCGATTTAGTGATGTTATCACTATGAAGTGCTAAATTACCAAGACATCAGGTTGTTTCAATCCTTTTTCACTTTAATTTTACATGTTTTGCTCCCTGTTTTTTAATTGCATACTATGGCTCCTAGCATTAGAAAACATGAGTCTGGCTATGAGGAACGTAAGAAACAAAAAAAATTTGAAGAGTTACAAAGGTCACAAAGAGGAGCATTAGATAAATTTGTAATTAAAACACCACAGGTTATCCAAATATTGGTGTTGATATTGAGAATGATAAAAATATGGACAATTAAGATTTTGATGTTGAAAATGATTATGATGTGCACATTGATATTGAGAATGATGCTTTAGATGATTCTAATAATGACAATGTTGCCCAAGAAACATGTGAAACTTTTCCTATGCTTGATATTTTTGATCCTAGGGATTGGGATGGACTTAACTAAAAAATGATTGATTTATTAATTGTGAAGGGTCCTAAAAGAGATAATTCGTTCATAAAAGGTCCTAAAGATAATTCTTCTAATAGGCGATTTACTGCAAATTTATATACTAGAGCCTTATCTAATGGAGAAAAGTGTGATAGAGAATGGCTAGTTTACTCAAAAGAGCTTGATAGAGTATTCTGTTTTTGTTGTAAAATCTTTAAGAAGGGGATTGGTAGAGGTCAATTGACAAATGAAGGTTTTAGTAATTGGGCACACGTTGGTGAAAGACTTCGAGAACATGAGACAGGTATGGAACTTATTAGAAATATGGCTACTTGGTATGATTTGCGTCAAAGGTTTACAAAAAATCAAACCATTGACAAAGTTGCTCAAGGACTAATTGAAAAAGAAAAAGTTCACTGTAAAAAAGTTTTATTAAGAATTATTGCTCTTGTCAAGTTTCTTTCCAAACATAATCTAGCCTTTCGGGGTACTCATGAGAAATTGTATCAAAATGGCAATGGAAATTTTTTAGGCTTAGTTGAGATGTTGGCGGAGTTTGACCCTATTGTCCAAGAACATGTTAGGCGTATTGAAAATGAAGAAATTTACTTTCATTATCTTGGTCCTAGCATCCAAAATGAGTTAATATTTTTGCTTGCTTCCTCGATTAAATCTGAAATATTAAAAAAGATAAAAAAAAGCAAAGTATTTTTCTGTGATACTTGATTGTACTCCTGATGTTAGCCACAAGGAGCAAATGTCATTAATAATAAGATACGTTGATGTCTCTTCATATCGTGTTAGTATTGAGGAGTCTTTTTTAGGATTTTTGAATGTGAATGATTCAACTGGACAAGGGCTTTTCAATACTTTGCAAAATGAGTTGCGACTTCTTGATCTTGATATTTCTAATGTACGTGGACAAGGTTATGATAATGGGTCAAATATGAAAGGCAAACATCAAGGTGTACAAAAAAGACTTTTGGATGAAAATCCTAGAGCTTTTTATACCCTTTGTGGTTGTCATAGTCTTAATTTAGTTTTATGTGATATGGCTAATACTTGTAGTAAAGTCAAAGATTTTTTTGGAGTTATACAACGTATATATACAATTTTTGCAAAATCTACTAAGAGATGGGATATTTTGAAAGCTAATATACAACGCTTAACTCTTAAGTCATTGTCTTCCACTCGTTGGGAGAGTCGTGTTGATAGTGTTCAAGCCATAAGATTTCAAATGGTAGAAATATGAGAGGCTTTACTTCAAGTTGGAGAAACCGATGATGATTCTTCAATAAGAAGTGAGGCTAAATCTTTAGCAACAAATGAACTTGGTGATTTTGAGTTTTTGGTGGCAATAGTAATTTGGTTTGAAATATTGTTTCATGTTAATTTTGTTAGCAAGTACTTACAATCAAAAGACATGCTAATTGATGTTGCCATGGAAAAAATTAGGGAATTAATTTCGTTTTTTGAGAGATACAGAGAAATTGGTTTTAATGATGCTTTGGGTTCTGCTAAGGAAATTGCCATTAAAATGGATATTGACCCAATATTTCCTAAGATGCGTGAAATTCGTAGAAAAAAGCAATTTGATGAAAATTCAAATGCGTCATTAGAGGTTTCACTATCTTCAGAAGAATCATTTAGAGTTAAGTATTTTCTTTGCATTGTTGATCAAGCCATTGTTTCTCTTAAGAGGAGGTTTGAGCAATATCAAGAATATGAAAAAATCTTTGGTTTCTTGTTTAATTCTGACATGTTAGAATCTTTAGATGATATAAGTCTTGTTGTAGTCGTCTTGAAAATGCACTTAAACATAATGGACATTTAGATATTGATGGAAATGAGTTATATATGGAGTTAAAACTAAGAAGAGAACTACCATCACTGGAAAAAACAGGACCTATTGAAATTTTGAAAGATTTGAAAATTCTCTCTGGTAGCCCTGTACTATTGTTTTTTCTCTTTGGTGTCTTTTCTTATGGGTTAATGTCTCTGGTAGCCCTAAATTAATTAAAATGTTAGTAAAATAGGGTTATTTAATGAAAAACGTTTAGTTATTGTTAAAAAACGTTAGTTAGTTAGTTAGTTAATGAGTTAGTTTAGGTTAACCTAACCCTAAACTCTAACCTAACCCTCTCCCACCACCACCCCCTCCCCACCACCCCTTACCCCACCACCCCTTACCCCACTACACCACCACTCCAACAACCCCCTCCCTCCCCCTTCCCCGAAGACCCCTCCACCTCACACCGCCCCCCCCTCCCGCCGCTGCTGAACCCCCTCCCCTTCGCTCGCTGAACCCCCTCCCCTTCCCCCGTTGTTGTTCGCAGATGGGGTTACGGGCCGACGCCCCTCCCCTTCCCCCCGTTGTTGCACCGCTTCTCTCTTCCCTTGGCGGTGCTTTGTTACCGTCGATCTTCTTGGGATTGTTGTCGTCGTTCACCGACGCTTCTCTCTCTTCCCTTACCGGGATTACTTGCGCGACGGCGGGGAAGGGGAGGGGCGATTAATGATGTGGAAATGGGAGGGGGACTGCGGGGAGGGTGGAAGGGGGGATGCGGGGAGGGTGGAAGAGGGGCTGTGGGGGAAGGGGGCCGGGGAGGGGGGGTCATGGGGAAGGGGGCTGCGGGGAGGGTGGAAAGGGGGTGGGCCTGTTGGTAAGGGGGGGTGGGGAGCCGGCTGGGACGGTGGGGGAAGGGGGTGGTGGGAGGGGGGTCTGTGGGTGGGGGGAGGGGGGTGGTGGGGATAGGGTTAGGTTTAGAGTTTAGGGTTAGGTTAACCTAAACTAAATCACTAACTAACTAACTAACGTTTTTTAACACTAACTAAACGTTTTTCATTAAATAATCCTATTTTACTAACATTTTAATTAATTTAGGGCTACCAGAGACATTAACCCATAAGAAAAGCCACCAAAGAGAAAAAACAATAGTACAGGGCTACCAGAGAGAATTACCCATTTTATTAACTAAACCTGTTACTGTTGCATCCGCAGAGAGAAGTTTTTCCAAGTTGAAGTTGTTTAAGTCCTACTTGCGCTCTACAATGTCACAAGAACGACTTAATGGATTAGCGATGATATCTTTGAAAAAGATCTTTTGGAGAAAGTAGGATATGAAGAGTTGATTGATGAGTTTGCATCAAAAAATGCTAGACGAACATCTCTTTTTAAATAAAATATCTCTAGTTGGTAATTTTTCACATATCCTTGTCTTCATAATACTAGGATCATATTTATAATAAAAGCGAAGTTGTCTGAATTGTGTTGTTTCTTATTGTAAAAACAATCAAATATTTTATAGTATATATTATGTGTTTAAAGGTTATGCTTATACTTACAATAGAGGCCTCATTTTGTTATAAGAACGGGGCCACAATAATCTAAAAAACGGCCCTGGTTGAGGAGAACGAAACCTTCTTTATATAGAGGTGGACGCTTCAACCTAGTATAGGCCTTTTGGGTATGACTTCGGTTCTGCATCAAAGTAAATCGTTGCGGGCTAGGGCCCAAATAGGACAATATATACTAGTGGGGTCCTGCACACTTAGGGGTGTTACATGGGGTGTCATGGTTCAAAGCACCACATGAACCATGTATCATAAACTTTGAAACAACATCGTACGATTCTGAATTCTCATCTTTCTTCAGAAGCTCAACACAAATAATATTGTTTATTGCTTCGGCTTAAGGAAATTTGTCGTGATGGTGTAAAAACAAAAGTACATATGTATGTGGCAATCCATGTTTTTGAAGCTCCACGGTGTAAACAACTGAAATTCATAATAAGATAAATGTTTAGCAAACATGATAACATTTTTTTTCATAATATGTAAAGTTTCATCTAATACATACGCGTACCAAAAACTTGCAACTGTGTTAAAAGCATATAGATAGGCATTTTTTTTGGAGCACATTGATTTATAACCTGCTCTAACTCTACCAAAAATCTTTCGATCCTTGACCATTTGGTCGAACTTATCTTAACATTCGACAAATAATATATGGTCTACCTTCAAGTCTATAAATTGTGTGATTTCATACTACTTTGGATTACATGTGAATGTTATAAACCAATCTGGGTAGCCATACTATCTACCAATAGCCATTGCATTTTGATAATTCTATCTCATGTAGGTATGTCCTCCAGTAAATGAGGCTAGTATAATTACTCGACCACAAATAGTTATGCACCCGTAGGTTCTTTACATTGTCAGCCTAAAACTCTGTTAATAATTCCTTACGAATGACAATCTTTCTGCCTCCATCATTGTATAACCGTCGACACAAAACTGTTGGCATAATCGTCGAAAAAGTAAGATGGTGGTCACCTCTTCTTCGCGATCTTGCATTATGCAAACCACTCCCTCATAGTAAGTCTGTCTCTTTTTTAGAATTGCCGCTAGCGAGACATGATCCTTTATTTGAGAGCAAATTACCAATTAAATGATGATTCTGACCACCTATTTTGAAATTATATGGTCCACGTCCTTGAGTGTATGGTGCTTGTATCTTCCCTCCCATCGATGTAAACGAATCACCATATTATATGGTCGGATATTCTCGATGAAGTGCTTGCTTCTTGGATGTTTTCCTTCCAGTAAGTCGGTCAAGAGTTGTGGAGGGCGACACAACAAAGGAAGAACAACTTTGCCCTGCATACAACATAATAGTGAGAACTTGAGCTTGTTCGTTTTGGCATGTTTTTTTTGCTCTTTTTTCAAACCACATAATTGCGCCACAATATTCACACTTCCATTATTGGATCTCTAATATCCCAGTATTCTAAATATAAAGCATTTTCAATAGGTTAATATTTTAGGTAATATATTTGTGCTTTAAATAAGTATATAGTACAATAATTATCTTTTTGGTAATTGAATTGCACTTCACATTAAAATTGTGTTGTCTTCAAATACCTGACACATTGTTCTCAAGGTCAGCATTATTGTCAAGATTTTCATGATTATGAATTTCCCCATCAACACGTATTATTTATCTGCTTGTCGTAAATTGATCGGTCGAATCTCTTATAAGTATGGAAATAAAAAAAATTAATAAAAAATACTTCAAATTAAATATGAAACATTTTACAATTATGCTAAATAGAAAAGACCACATACCTCTAATCTCATGTAGATCCCCATCCACTTGTCTATAATGCTTTGACCGTTTGTAGTGTTGACAACAATAAAGTTCTTAGACTGACAATCTTATTAGCATGAGAGATTTCCACTTTGGAGACTAATCTTTTGTCAAGAAATTTTGTTGAGAAATGACAACAAAGAATGTAATATTGTTGTAACATATACTACTACAAAGCATTGTTTTATTTTTTACAATGACAAAGCATTGTTATATTATGAATTTTCCATATAGACAAATTTTTTGGCCTCGTCGGTTTCTGAAAATATACTTCCTCTATTTTTTTTAGTTACAACATTTGACTTTTTGGTGAGTGTATTAAAATAATCAAATGTTGCAACTGAACAAAACAAAGGTAGTACATTATTGCTTGTTGGGTATCTCTATTCTATATGGGAAGAGGGGTAGGACACCAAAATATTAAAACCCCTATTTACCCCCACTAAATCAACCAAATTACAACTAATCCTTTTAAGTAAAAAAAAAAAAAATTGAAAACACACATACAAGAAACTATTAATTTATTCAAAAACCAAAAAAAAAAACCAACTACGTCACCACAAACTTTAACGTCCAAAATAATTCTTAATTACATATGTAAAACACTAACCGCAATTATGGCGCTTTCCCTACTCCTTCATTTCCTCTGCTTTCCCCTTCAATCATCGCAACTTCTCCTATCCATAATCCGAAAAAAAACACCAAACTACATGCAAGACAAAGTCGAATACCATACTTAATCCAAGATCAGGTAATTACATAGCATAAAAAAAAGTGATTCTATGAAAATATACATAGAACATCATTCATTTTTTTTTGTTGTGAAATTTCTGCAGGGTATTGTCACAAGCCAAAGAACGCAAAAAAAAAATTGATTACTCGATACATCATTCAATCGCAAGGTATCTCTGAATTCTATCATACAATACTAAAATAGTTCACAATGAACAAATCATATGAACTGATAACAATTTTTGTGCGAGTATTATTCAGTCGATCGGTGTAATCGCACATAAATCCTCAAGCAAATATCGGGGAGAAGGGCACTTGCAAGCGAATCACCGAAGTGAGAAGGTTGGTGTCCAATTGCAAATTGTTTTCTTGCTGCTATTCATTTGCGAACCAAAAATCATTTCAAGTATCAAACTATAAAAATCCGACAATGGATCGACCTTATATTGGGTTATCGGGTGTTAGAAAATCCGTTTTATGAATCGACAAACAAAGGCCTTATGAGACTCAAAATTAAACCTCCTCCAATTCAAAATTTATTTATTTTACCACTAATACTTCATCCCTGACATTTTTATTCAAAAAGAATTATTAATAGAAAATACACTTCTATAATTTGCATTCTCATCGGAACTATCATTTTCTAGAAAATCAAACAAGAAAAACTATAACCTCCTCTGAAAAAAATTCAACCGATTGAGAATGACTTATGAGAATGATTTCATTGATTCACATTTCATAACAACTTAATTGATTTTCGGTTATCAGGCAAAATGTATTTCTAATCGAATGAAATTTTTCTTGAAATTCAATGTTCTCTTATTGGACGAAAATCCACATTTTTTTTAAGAAAAACCATTTAAGAAAACAAAATAAAATTGAATACACCTTTATTCAAGAATTTTGAATCAATCTTCATTCTTCACAATAAATTATTATTCGAAAAAACCAATCTTTTCAATGAATAATAAATCGAAAAAAATTACTTATACAGAGTGTTTTTTTTTAAAAAAAGAAGAAGAATCTTTTCATGAATAATAATTCCAAAACAGTGAAAATCTCCAATAGATTCAGAATGTCTCGCATGCAAAAAATGGAAAAATTGCTAAACTAACCTCATCAATTGCAATTCGAAATATTTTCTTCTCCAATTTTTTCTTCTCCACCTTCAATCCTCTCAGTGCTCTAATTGATCCAAAATGCTCCAATTATTAAGTTCAGATTTCTTCCTCAATCTCCAATATAAACTTTCCATTTACAGAGAGAGAAAGGACCAAAGATAGATAAAGATAAAATAGAGGGGTGACGGTAGGAAGACATAGAGAAACAAGAAAGATATATCGGTGTGATAATGATATATGGGTGGTGGAAGAGAGCGAAGGTGTCGACTGGTGGTCGATCTCACGAGTAAGGTTGAGTTTAAGAGAGAGATAGGGGCCACGAAGAAGATGAGAATAGAGAAATATATCTGAGTAGCTTTAATATGATAGTAATTAACAGAGAAACATTGTTTTTTTTTTTTGACAGGAACATTATTATTTTTACAGTGATAGTGTCAAGTGATGCTTTATATTGGGATGTCACCTTAGTTTTAAAAGGCGCAAGGCGCACCTAGGCGCAAGGCGCAAAGCGCACCGAGGCGCAAGGCGCAAGGCGAAGGCGCACGCATCACGTAGCCGAGGCGCACCCTTGGTGCCAAAAAACTTAGAAATCTAATAAAGAAGCATTGCAATACTTAAAATAACAAAGATATTATATTAAAGACTAATAAAAGGATATAAGAAAACATAATTCACCGATAGAACACCGCAACAAGTGAAAGCACTATGTAGAAAGAAAAAACAAATAAAGTTTTCAAAATTAATTAAATAAAGAAGCAACAATCAAATGATATATCAAAACTAATTAAATAAGAAGCATGTATATGGATATTTTTTTTAAAAAATAAATTATTGCCACACTGCCCCCACTAACTAATATAGAAGAAATGATATTCACTGCCTCCAAAAAAAAATAAGCGTGAAGAAGAAATAAAGAAAAGAAATAAGGACAAAAAATAAAGACACGTGAAGAAGAAAAAAAGAGAAGAAGGAAGGGAAAAAAAAAGAATTAAAAAAGATGAACGATGCGTAATTAAAGGAGAAATAAAGAACCGAAAGAAGAAATAAAGAAGGAAGAAAGACGAAGACGAAGAGAGAAGAAAGAAAGACGAAGACGAAGAAGAGAAGAGCGGACTTACCGGTGAGGACCCGCGACCCACCGGCGAGGAACCGCGACCCACCGGTGAGTGGCGACACCGAAAGAAAAACCGCCGCGAACCACCACCCACACACCGGCGAACCTCGCGCAAAGTCAGATGTAAGTTCTAGGGTTTCGAATTTTCCTTGAATGAATTCTGGGTTGGGTTTCTAAAGGGTAGGTCGAGCGTTTATGACTGTTCAAAGCACGTGGAAGCAATTAAAAAAAAAGGAAAGAAGAGGTGAGCCACACGCGCGCCTCATCCCCAAAGGCGAGCGCCTCTGCCGCTTCACGCTTCTTCAAAAGGCGCACAAAGCGCGCGCTTCTACACGCCCGACGTTGTTCGCCTCGCCTGGCTGGTCTGAGGCGTTTTTCCCGTCGCCTAGGGTCGCCTTGCGCCTAGGCGCGCCCAAGGCACGCTTTTTAAAACTAAGGATGTCACTCATATATCATTATCACACCGCCAATATTGTTTGTTTTTTATGCAAAGATATGAGTTATATTGCACAAAGAATTTTAAAGTAATTAAGAGTGTTGCTCTCATTTTTTTTTTTTTTTTAATAAGGTAAGGAGAAACCTTGACAAGTTGGGGGAACAAAGGGGATCCTAACTTGCCAAGGGTGAGAATCGATCCCAAGACCTCCTGGAACCGGGAGGGAAGCTCTAACCACTAGGCTATCCCTCACTCTCAAATTAAGAGTGTTGCTCTCATATGAGTCATATGAGTTATGTTCCGATGATGGCTTACAATAGTTGGATGTGATTAGGTCTCTAAATCCTACTCCCTATGTCCCATAATATAGTGTAAACTTCTTATTTTTCACGAGAATTAAAGAAAGTGGAAGGAGTTGTATTATTTCTCAAAAACATATATTTAAGTAAGTATTTTTTGGTACTTTTGTCTTGAAACTAGCTTTTATTTTCTTTTTCCTTTAAAATAAAATTAAAAAGTAATAAATGTCTTTATGTCGAATATGAGCTTCAGTTGAGTCAAAACACAAGCATCCGGGTTTAGACAATCATTAATTAGAAAAACACGCACAAAAGCCTTGGAAAGCCACTTTCAAACAATTTTACTTTGGTGTTTCTATTTTGTTGACTTCTAATATCATTCATATTGCTCATAGTATTCATAAAGATATTCACTTTGAATTTGATAGATACATATAAGTATTGTTTTGAATAGTTGTAATATGATAATAATGTATTAAATAAGAAAAAACAAATACGTATTTTAAAAATACAAAATTGTTGAAAAAGATAATGAGTTTTTTATAATTGTTCCATATAAGGCTAATAATACGCTTTTTTATTATTTGATGTTGTTTTGAAGTTCTCATAGGTAGCTAATAATGAGCTTTCCATTTGAACCTATCTAAATGTAATTACACAACTAACTTAATTCCAATAACGATTTCGCACGCATCGCGTGCATATAAAACTAGTATACTATATTGTAACATGGTCGCTCTCTATTGTTTTTACCAAATAAAATAATCTACGTACGGCTTCACTATGTTAGAACTGATAATTGAAATTTGGCTGGTTCAAGTTTGAATAGCATCATTTTCTAATTATATGACAACTAATTATTTGATCATGGAAAATTGTAGGCATTCTTTGGGGTATTTGATGGACATGGAGGTGCAAAAGCTGCTGAGTTTGCAACATCAACGTTGGGTGTCAACATATTAGACCACTAGCCTTATATGCACGCGATGCATGCGAAACACATAGAAATTTAAAGTAATTGCTAATTACATCTAGTAAATCAGATATTTTTAAATTGTTAAATTTAAAAATATTACATCGCGTGTATATAATACTAATAGAGAAAAAATAGCTTCATTCGACACAGAAGCCAAAAACATTAGAAAAGAATGGCTTATAGAATAGAGACTCTCAATAATATATTCGGTATTTATAATTCCTCAAATAAACAAAATCTCTATTCTATGACAAAAATCACTACACGCACTCGTTGCTACTAAATTATGAAGACACCATTTCTAAATATACTTCTATTTGCCACTAAGCGTGCCAAGTGTTCTAACTAATCACAATTTCTTTTCATAATTCATAACTCCAATTCATCCATTTTCGTTTTTTATTTCTCTTTCCTATTTTGTTATTTTATCTGTCCATTTCATTTGGCACCCCTATTACTATTACTTTAATTAATTTTCCCAAACTAATTGCACACTTACCTTTTCAAGTACACATACTCTCCTTGTTGGTTTCTTGTGAGGTAATTAAAGAGAGCATCTCTATTCTATATGGAAAGAGGGGTAGGACACCAAAAAATAGAAAAAGAAAAAAATGAAAAAAAAATGTAGTGGCTAACTTACTAGGAAACCACCAAAAAAAAAAGGAAAAACAAACAAAAAATAAAAAAATTACGTGTAGATCTAACTCCCCGTCCAAAAAAAAAAAAAACTGTCCAACTCAATCCCCTAATTACATGGGGAAAAAACTGCAACCAAAATATGAAAACCACTTCTTCAGTTCGTCCTCTTCTCCTTCCTATTATCTCCACTTCTCAATTCTCTGCAAAACACAGCAAAATACCCAAAAACACAGAATCATTACAATCATTACAATACTATTATACCACCAACATCAGGTAATCACATAATAAATCACTGCTTTCCAATTTAATTTCATAAATAAATCTTTCATTTTCTCAATGTGAATTCATACAGGATACTTTTCACTAATAGTACTCAATTGCAAATAATACTATTATACCACCAACAAGCAACGAAGTTCTTGGGACATCAGTGTAAAGCAAATAATAATAAGGTTTTTCTTACTTCTCTCGCACATCAAAACTTAATTAAAATGTGTTTCTTTATTATTCACAACAACCAATTCAATGATTTTGATAATGTATTTTGTGCGAAATCTCATTCACGGCGGAGAAGGGAAGTATAAGTCACAATCACTACAATCGACCAATTTCGTCAACCAAATATCGGCAAAAGGGGCATTTGCAAGGTAAGTGTGTTATTGCAAATCGTTTACATACTAATATTCAATTGCAAATGTTTTTTGTTTTTTTGAAATTAGGGAATAACCAAAAAAATACAGTAAGAACGTCTTTTAACATTTATCATTTTTAACTATAGAATACTTTCCTAAATTAACAAAAAAAATTGATTTTTCAATGAAGATGCTGACAAAATGTAAAAAGAAAAGTTGGGTGACATTTTCATTCAGAAAGAAAATGGAGATATTATTAAAACTATAATTCTCACAATAAGAAGAAGGTAAAAGGGGATTATATTATTTCGTGCATTTTTACAAATTGTAAAAGAAACTATTTTTATAACCGAGAAAATTATACCCAAAAAAATTCAGAAGAAAACGAAAGGAGATTTTTGTGTTAGTTTTTTTTGGTGTCAAGTAAAGTGTTGGTTGGGATGGTAGGGAGGAGAGAAAACAATATAATTCATCTTGAAGAACATAATTGTCATAGCATTAAAACAGAGAATCTCAAATCTCTAATTTTTCTCACAATAACAGATAGAACTATAACTTAAAAAATAAGTGTTAAAAATCAATCTTTTCATGGAATAAGAATTTGAAAAAATAAATTTCTTTCCATGGAATAATTACATATCTTTTTAAAAAAAAAAATCTTTACAGTCAACAATAATTCCAAAACAGTGACAATCTCCAATAAATTTACAGATTTACGTTTATGTCGCATGCAAAAAAAATTGAAACTATTTCAAACTCACCTACTCAATTGGAATTTGAAATTAATGTGTTTATTCTCCAATTTATTCTTGCTCCACCTTCAATCCCCTCACTGCTTCAATTGACCTATCTCCAATTATTAAGTTTCAATGGGAGGAAGAGTTGGAAAAAGAAAAAAGATGGCAGTGCACTGTGCACTTGATGTTGGCGGAGGTATAGAGATGGCAGTGTACTACGATGAGATCGGTATTTTGGGATCCCAAGCTACTAAGATTTTAGAGAGATGTGTTTGGATATTTGGAGAGCTATTTAGAGAGAGTTGTAGGAGTACTTATTTTCTATGGATTCCTCTACATATAGCGTGGAATGTGGATATTTAGAGATAGATGTACTTATTTCCTAAGGATTTTGTATCCCTCACACATAAAAAAAAAAAAAATTTATATGGCGTTGTGAATTGTGATGAAAGGATTATTATGTGGGGTTGTGATAATACTATATTTCCAAAGTGTGTACATTCATATAGTGGAAAAATTCTTAAATTTGCTTATAGCTACAGCCTATAGATGTTTGAGTACCTGACACAAAGTTCAAAGTTAAATTGTATCACAACCACAAAAACAAATATCTCACCCAAACTTTTTATGTTATGATCTCTATTCTATGTGGGAAGAGGGGTAGGACACCAAAATATATAAAAACCCTATTTTACCCCCAACAAATTAAACAAATTAAACAAATTACATCAATAAAATAAGAAAAAAAAAAAAAAATTAAGGTAAAATTAAGTAGAATTATTACCTACAAACTAACGCTTCTATCTTCCCCTTGAAAAAAAGCTGCTTCTATCTACAAAGAAAAAAATGAACCACCCAAAATTAGCGCTTAGGGCAAAATGTACTTCAACGTTCACACCACGAGGTTATGCTTCAAAACGAGTCCTCTCCCCCCCCTTTATTATCAAATGCTCTCTTTAATTACCTCACAAGAAACCAACAAGGAGAGTATGTGTACTTGAAAAGGTAAGTGTGCAATTAGTTTGGGAAAATTAATTAAAGTAATAGTAATAGGGGTGCCAAATGAAATGGACAGATAAAATAACAAAATAGGAAAGAGAAATAAAAAACGAAAATGGATGAATTGGAGTTATGAATTATGAAAAGAAATTGTGATTAGTTAGAACACTTGGCACGCTTAGTGGCAAATAGAAGTATATTTAGAAATGGTGTCTTCATAATTTAGTAGCAACGAGTGCGTGTAGTGATTTTTGTCATAGAATAGAGATTTTGTTTATTTGAGGAATTATAAATACCGAATATATTATTGAGAGTCTCTATTCTATAAGCCATTCTTTTCTAATGTTTTTGACTTCTGTGTCGAATGAAGCTATTTTTTCTCTATTAGTATTATATACACGCGATGTAATATTTTTAAATTTAACAATTTAAAAATATCTGATTTACTAGATGTAATTAGCAATTACTTTAAATTTCTATGTGTTTCGCATGCATCGCGTGCATATAAGGCTAGTTTGATAATAAAGGGGGGGGGGAGGACTCTGTTTTGAAGCATAACCTCGTGGTGTGAACGTTGAAGTACATTTTGCCCTAACCGCTAATTTTGGGTGGTTCATTTTTTTTCTTGTAGATAGAAGCGGTTTTTTCAAGGGGAAGATAGAAGCGATTAGTTTGTAGGTAATAATTCTACTTAATTTTACCTTAATTTTTTTTTTTCTTATTTTATTGATGTAATTTGTTTAATTTGTTTAATTTGTTGGGGGTAAAATAGGGTTTTTATATATTTTGGTGTCCTACCCCTCTTCCCACATAGAATAGAGATCATAACATAAAAAGTTTGGGTGAGATATTTGTTTTTGTGGTTGTGATACAATTTAACTTTGAACTTTGTGTCAGGTACTCAAACATCTATAGGCTGTAGCTATAAGCAAATTTAAGAATTTTTCCACTATATGAATGTACACACTTTGGAAATATAGTATTATCACAACCCCACATAATAATCCTTTCATCACAATTCACAACGCCATATAAATTTTTTTTTTTTTTGTGTGTGAGGGATACAAAATCCTTAGGAAATAAGTACATCTATCTCTAAATATCCACATTCCACGCTATATGTAGAGGAATCCATAGAAAATAAGTACTCCTACAACTCTCTCTAAATAGCTCTCCAAATATCCAAACACATCTCTCTAAAATCTTAGTAGCTTGGGATCCCAAAATACCGATCTCATCAGAGTACACTGCCATCTCTATACCTCCGCCAACATCAAGTGCACAGTGCACTGCCATCTTTTTTCTTTTTCCAACTCTTCCTCCCATTGAAACTTAATAATTGGAGATAGGTCAATTGAAGCAGTGAGGGGATTGAAGGTGGAGCAAGAATAAATTGGAGAATAAACACATTAATTTCAAATTCCAATTGAGTAGGTGAGTTTGAAATAGTTTCAATTTTTTTTGCATGCGACATAAACGTAAATCTGTAAATTTATTGGAGATTGTCACTGTTTTGGAATTATTGTTGACTGTAAAGATTTTTTTTTTTAAAAAAAGATATGTAATTATTCCATGGAAAGAAATTTATTTTTTCAAATTCTTATTCCATGAAAAGATTGATTTTTAACACTTATTTTTTAAGTTATAGTTCTATCTGTTATTGTGAGAAAAATTAGAGATTTGAGATTCTCTATTTTAATGCTATGACAATTATGTTCTTCAAGATGAATTATATTGTTTTCTCTCCTCCCTACCATCCCAACCAACACTTTACTTGACACCAAAAAAAACTAACACAAAAATCTCCTTTCGTTTTCTTCTGAATTTTTTTGGGTATAATTTTCTCGGTTATAAAAATAGTTTCTTTTACAATTTGTAAAAATGCACGAAATAATATAATCCCCTTTTACCTTCTTCTTATTGTGAGAATTATAGTTTTAATAATATCTCCATTTTCTTTCTGAATGAAAATGTCACCTAACTTTTCTTTTTACATTTTGTCAGCATCTTCATTGAAAAATCAATTTTTTTGTTAATTTAGGAAAGTATTCTATAGTTAAAAATGATAAATGTTAAAAGACGTTCTTACTGTATTTTTTTGGTTATTCCCTAATTTCAAAAAAACAAAAAACATTTGCAATTGAATATTAGTATGTAAACGATTTGCAATAACACACTTACCTTGCAAATGCCCCTTTTTGCCGATATTTGGTTGACGAAATTGGTCGATTGTAGTGATTGTGACTTATACTTCCCTTCTCCCCGCTGTGAATGAGATTTCGCACAAAATACATTATCAAAATCATTGAATTGGTTGTTGTGAATAATAAAGAAACACATTTTAATTAAGTTTTGATGTGCGAGAGAAGTAAGAAAAACCTTATTATTATTTGCTTTACACTGATGTCCCAAGAACTTCGTTGCTTGTTGGTGGTATAATAGTATTATTTGCAATTGAGTACTATTAGTGAAAAGTATCCTGTATGAATTCACATTGAGAAAATGAAAGATTTATTTATGAAATTAAATTGGAAAGCAGTGATTTATTATGTGATTACCTGATGTTGGTGGTATAATAGTATTGTAATGATTGTAAAGATTCTGTGTTTTTGGGTATTTTGCTGTGTTTTGCAGAGAATTGAGAAGTGGAGATAATAGGAAGGAGAAGAGGACGAACTGAAGAAGTGGTTTTCATATTTTGGTTGCAGTTTTTTCCCCATGTAATTAGGGGATTGAGTTGGACAGTTTTTTTTTTTTTTTGGACGGGGAGTTAGATCTACACGTAATTTTTTTATTTTTTGTTTGTTTTTCCTTTTTTTTTTGGTGGTTTCCTAGTAAGTTAGCCACTACATTTTTTTTTCATTTTTTTCTTTTTCTATTTTTTGGTGTCCTACCCCTCTTTCCATATAGAATAGAGATGTAGGAAGAGAAATTCGGGCCAAATCAGGAAAACTGATTGTGGAGAAAATAAGAAATGGTTATATAGCAGCTGACGAAGAGTTTCTTAACGGAAATTTTAATTGATGGTTTCCTAAATTCACATGTATAATACTAGCCTTATATGCACGCGATGCATGCGAAACACATAGAAATTTAAAGTAATTGCTAATTACATCTAGTAAATCAGATATTTTTAAATTGTTAAATTTAAAAATATTACATCGCGTGTATATAATACTAATAGAGAAAAAATAGCTTCATTCGACACAGAAGCCAAAAACATTAGAAAAGAATGGCTTATAGAATAGAGACTCTCAATAATATATTCGGTATTTATAATTCCTCAAATAAACAAAATCTCTATTCTATGACAAAAATCACTACACGCACTCGTTGCTACTAAATTATGAAGACACCATTTCTAAATATACTTCTATTTGCCACTAAGCGTGCCAAGTGTTCTAACTAATCACAATTTCTTTTCATAATTCATAACTCCAATTCATCCATTTTCGTTTTTTATTTCTCTTTCCTATTTTGTTATTTTATCTGTCCATTTCATTTGGCACCCCTATTACTATTACTTTAATTAATTTTCCCAAACTAATTGCACACTTACCTTTTCAAGTACACATACTCTCCTTGTTGGTTTCTTGTGAGGTAATTAAAGAGAGCATTTGATAATAAAGGGGGGGGAGAGGACTCTGTTTTGAAGCATAACCTCGTGGTGTGAACGTTGAAGTACATTTTGCCCTAACTGCTAATTTTGGGTGGTTCATTTTTTTTCTTTGTAGATAGAAGCAGTTTTTTCAAGGGGAAGATAGAAGCAGTTAGTTTGTAGGTAATAATTCTACTTAATTTTACCTTAATTTTTGTTTTTTTTTTCTTATTTTATTGATGTAATTTGTTTAATTTGTTTAATTTGTTGGGGGTAAAATAGGGTTTTTATATATTTTGGTGTCCTACCCCTCTTCCCACATAGAATAGAGATCATAACATAAAAAGTTTGGGTGAGATATTTGTTTTTGTGGTTGTGATACAATTTAACTTTGAACTTTGTGTCAGGTACTCAAACATCTATAGGCTGTAGCTATAAGCAAATTTAAGAATTTTTCCACTATATGAATGTACACACTTTGGAAATATAGTATTATCACAACCCCACATAATAATCCTTTCATCACAATTCACAACGCCATATAAATTTTTTTTTTTTTTATGTGTGAGGGATACAAAATCCTTAGGAAATAAGTACATCTATCTCTAAATATCCACATTCCACGCTATATGTAGAGGAATCCATAGAAAATAAGTACTCCTACAACTCTCTCTAAATAGCTCTCCAAATATCCAAACACATCTCTCTAAAATCTTAGTAGCTTGGGATCCCAAAATACCGATCTCATCAGAGTACACTGCCATCTCTATACCTCCGCCAACATCAAGTGCACAGTGCACTGCCATCTTTTTTCTTTTTCCAACTCTTCCTCCCATTGAAACTTAATAATTGGAGATAGGTCAATTGAAGCAGTGAGGGGATTGAAGGTGGAGCAAGAATAAATTGGAGAATAAACACATTAATTTCAAATTCCAATTGAGTAGGTGAGTTTGAAATAGTTTCAATTTTTTTGCATGCGACATAAACGTAAATCTGTAAATTTATTGGAGATTGTCACTGTTTTGGAATTATTGTTGACTGTAAAGATTTTTTTTTTTTAAAAAGATATGTAATTATTCCATGGAAAGAAATTTATTTTTTCAAATTCTTATTCCATGAAAAGATTGATTTTTAACACTTATTTTTTAAGTTATAGTTCTATCTCGTTATTGTGAGAAAAATTAGAGATTTGAGATTCTCTGTTTTAATGCTATGACAATTATGTTCTTCAAGATGAATTATATTGTTTTCTCTCCTCCCTACCATCCCAACCAACACTTTACTTGACACCAAAAAAAACTAACACAAAAATCTCCTTTCGTTTTCTTCTGAATTTTTTTGGGTATAATTTTCTCGGTTATAAAAATAGTTTCTTTTACAATTTGTAAAAATGCACGAAATAATATAATCCCCTTTTACCTTCTTCTTATTGTGAGTATTTTTGTTTTAATAATATCTCCTTTTTCTTTACGAATGAAAATGTCACCCAACTTTTCTTTTTACATTTTGTCGAGCATCTTCATTGAAAAATCAATTTTTTTTTGTTAATTTAGGAAAGTATTCTATAGTTAAAAATGATAAATGTTAAAAGACGTTCTTACTTGTATTTTTTTGGTTATTCCCTAATTTCAAAAAAACAAAAAACATTTGCAATTGAATATTAGTATGTAAACGATTTGCAATAACACACTTACCTTGCAAATGCCCCTTTTTGCCGATATTTGGTTGACGAAATTGGTCGATTGTAGTGATTGTGACTTATACTTCCCTTCTCCCGCTTGTGAATGAGATTTCGCACAAAATACATTATCAAAATCATTGAATTGGTTGTTGTGAATAATAAAGAAACACATTTTAATTAAGTTTTGATGTGCGAGAGAAGTAAGAAAAACCTTATTATTATTTGCTTTACACTGATGTCCCAAGAACTTCGTTGCTTGTTGGTGGTATAATAGTATTATTTGCAATTGAGTACTATTAGTGAAAAGTATCCTGTATGAATTCACATTGAGAAAATGAAAGATTTATTTATGAAATTAAATTGGAAAGCAGTGATTTATTATGTGATTACCTGATGTTGGTGGTATAATAGTATTGTAATGATTGTAATGATTCTGTGTTTTTGGGTATTTTGCTGTGTTTTGCAGAGAATTGAGAAGTGGAGATAATAGGAAGGAGAAGAGGACGAACTGAAGAAGTGGTTTTCATATTTTGGTTGCAGTTTTTTCCCCATGTAATTAGGGGATTGAGTTGGACAGTTTTTTTTTTTTTTGGACGGGGAGTTAGATCTACACGTAATTTTTTTATTTTTTGTTTGTTTTTCCTTTTTTTTTTGGTGGTTTCCTAGTAAGTTAGCCACTACATTTTTTTTTCATTTTTTTTTTTTCTATTTTTTGGTGTCCTACCCCTCTTTCCATATAGAATAGAGATAGGAAATGATTTAAAATCATTAGGTTAATTTACCTATATACGCTAAACATGATTATTTCTAAGTATTAAAGATTATAATTGATTAAGAAAGCATAATCAAAGGTGGTCCATATCAATCTCAGTCCACGTGGTTCTTGATTGTTATACGAATATACGCATGACACGTGGATTAGAAAAGATATTAGATCATTTTTAGTTTGCCAAATGGCGAGAGCTAACATATGGATGACACGTATGCTAAATTATCAAGGTTTATTAGTATACTAGCTTTTAACCCGTGCAAAAATGCACGGAAGGTTTTATATAGATATGATTTGAGCCCATGCATAATGCACGGGAATTCTTTTGTTAATTAAGTAATTTTTTTTGTTTCAAATTTATTGAATCCATAATTATTAGAATTCGTGTCTTTAAGGTGGAAATAATGTAAAATGTAAAATTATATTTCATGATATATAAAAATCCTTTGTTACAACATTTTAAAACTTTAAAAATTTTGTAATCGTAATATATACATATATAAATACATAGATGAAACAAAATACACATTAAAGTGAGCGGGAATATTTTATTTTATAAATTTAGGATTTTAGGATGTTTCTCCTAAAATCATGGTTTGAATATTAGCTCGTGATTTAAAGTTTTTATGATCATATCGTGTAATAAAAAATATTTTAAAACCGGGCTTATGACCCGTGCATTCAATGACCGATGTAGCTAATGTCATGATAAAATACACGGGAGATTTTTTGTTGATTAGATATACTAAAAAATATTGATGACTATTTTATTTATACAAATTCTTTAGTAGCACAGATATACAATAAATTAATGTGGGACGGGGGTAACTTTTTGCCTTAAATACGTCAATTTTATTTATCTAGAAGTGACCCATTTAAAATTAAAAGTTACACTTTGATTAAAAGGTACCTCTTTTAACTTGTAAAATGACCCATTTGATTTTTTTTTTCTTAATTATATTTTTGAAGATTATTTGCGAATAAAAAATTATTTTCCCCTTTTCTAGATTCTTTGTTATTCTTTGATTATCTTACTATTAGATATATATCCATTAAAAGGCTCATACACTTCGATACCACTATTTTGTTTGTGATGGTAATTGGCAATGGTATATCAAATCTTCTTGAGCTACAGTTAAAAGCTTACATTATATATGAGGTACATTATATTTATAAATAAACCTTTTGGCACAAATAATTCAATAAACTGAACAAATTTTCAACAATATTATTGTAAGAAGTATATAATTATGTATCATAAACTTGTCACACAAATACAATACAAAGTTTAAAATTTGTAATGGGATGTTGTATCCTTATGCCTGAAATTTTACCTTCCTCTAAATTGGGCCTACCCATAACTTTTCCAATGTGCGTCCAAAAAGAAAAAGAATGGTTGAACTTCACTTAGTAACATGTTGCTTTCATTAAATATACCAATATATCTCTTATTAGACAATTAGTTCATCTTCTCCTTTCTTCCAACTCACTCATCTCAATATTAACGATTGACCTTCCTAGTTTATAATTTTTATCCGTAAAAAAATCACTTCAATTACAAAAAATGATTACTTCATAGCCTTGTCACTCACACACGAATTTATCAGACGTTATTTATTGTCAAGATTTACTTCATATTTTCTATAGTTCAACAATGAAGATGAAGATTTTCAAGTTGGTTTTGTTCGAAAATGAAGATGAAGCACATGCATGTGGTTTATATGAAGCAAAATTGGTTTGGGTATCAAATCAACAAATATTTGAAGACTTAATGGAGGAAAAATACATCGCATGAAATACTTGTTTTTTTAGAGGAAAATGTCCATAATCGAATTTTGAAGATTATAGATTTTAAAATAACAAAGATTTTATAAGAGAAGATCATTTAATATGGAGAAATAGATTAACCTAGATGGTTTAGCAAATCAGTGAGGTAAAACTTACCAAAATAACAAAGATTGTAATTGATTCCACATATATTCCCATTCATGTTATTTAAAGCAATTAGTATTCATTCCGGAAATCACGCAATTGGGCACACGCTCAAAGCATTTGTGGAAGCGACAAATCAGCAATACTTCAAAGCTAGTCTACACGTAGCGATGGGAAACGCAAGGATTGATTTTCCCGATGACATGTGGTCTAATGTTTGTAAGCACGACATGTAGGCAAAATGTACTTAGCTTTATATAGATATATAGATATATATATATATACTAGTCTTTAACCCGTGCAAAAATGCACGGGAGGTTTTATGTAGATATGATTTAGACCCGTGCATAATGCACAGGAATTGTTCTGTTTATTAAGTAATTGTTTTTGTTCTAAATTTATGGAATCCATAATTATTATAATCCATGCATTTAAAGTTGAAGAATTATAAAATGTAAAATTAAAAATCCTTTGTTACAACATTTTAAAGTTTAAAAATCTTATAATCGTTCAATTCTAATTTATAAGTACGTAAATGCAACAAAAAACACATCAAAAAGCATGGGAATTTTTTTTTTATATAATTTTAAGATTTTAGGATGTTTCTCCTAAAATCATGTTTTGAATATTAGCTCGTCATTTAAAGTTTTTATAATCATATCGTATATTAAGAATATATTTTGAAAACGGCTTATGACCAGTGCATTAAGTGACTGGTGTAGCTAATGTCATGGTGGAACATGTGACCAACTTTTTTTTTTTTTTTAAAAGTTCACTGAAGAAGCTTTCGCTCTTCCTCGTTCCTCATTCAGAGGCTCATATAAAATCACAATCCACACCACTACTGGCACTCAATCGCGCAACTAATTCTGCTCCCCCTTTCTGCAGTCCTGCTCAACCCTATCTCTTATTGTCTTGTACCACCGTTGCACTGCACCAGACCACCTATTGGCCACCACTCACCAATCCACCACTACTTGCACCGGAAATTATGGCACGCGTTATCTACAATATAATTTTGGTAGATTGTATAATTTAAGAGAGTGATTGAAAAAATGAGAATTCAATGACCTATCACAAATTTCTCATCATATTATTTTCGTATATAACTTGTTTTATAGTCTTATAAGTTGAAAATTAATGTAAATTGAATTTTAATACGTCCTTTGCTCTACAAAGAATCCTAACTTTTTATTTTCTTTTGTCTCATGATAATATTATTTAAACTTTTATTGTGGGAAGGATCCTTCTATTTAAAGTAATTTTTTCATAATGGGCTGTATTAATTTTCGAAAATTGTATCCCCTTAAGAAGTTTTTTGAGCTAGTATATATTTTCGAAATTTTCACCTATAGTTACTGGAAAAAGTTGTTTATTTACATAAATGTATCTATAAAAAATATAATTACAATTGTAATAGATATTGTCCTTAATTTTGGCAATTATTACCCTGAATTATATTTGAAATGTTTAACTAATTTTGTTACTAATTTATTTGATTTGAATTTGTTTTGTCAAATTATTTCAACATAATAATGGAAAATTGAAGTAGTAGACATCACTTACCCTATACACAAAACAAATGATCAAATTTATATAGTATCATGTAATTAGTTGCTTACAGTATTAGTTATAAATCATCAATCAACCGAACAAAATATAAATAACTTAGTTTAATGGCAATTGAAAATGTCAAGACATTCCCTCAGCATTCCAGAACTTTGCCTAAAAGGCGAGTATAGCTAGTGCCTAACTTAGTCTTTAGGGTATACATTCCCTGTTATACTTCAATCTACGTGCTAAGGGAAATATATGCGAAAATTACTATATTATTAAAACTGTAATTTCTAATTCGTAAATCGTAATAATGTAGTAGTTAATTAGTACTAAACCGGTTTTATATGAGAAGATATTAGAGAAATTTCCCATTTTTATGTTAAAATATATTGCTCTAAAAACTTGAGCATGAAATTACTTCATCGAATATATAATGGCAATCTTACACTTGATTTTTATCGATATCTTATCCTTAAAAGATTGCCAGTTTTATCTGATATAACGCCTTACGAAAAATTGTGCTAGATATCTTATGCCTAAATATTGCCAGTAATATCAAAGATTCTGATAGATATCTCAACCTTAAAAAGTTACTGCCAATCATATTTATTATTGCACTCAAAGATATTTATATCATAAGATATAGTGGAGGATAACGATGTGTATTAGCTTATTCTCATTACTTTCACATATTAAGATATAATGGCTTTATGTAATAATTAATTTTCTAAGTTATTAGATATCTATGTTTTATTTTAGGAGTTAGCATTTTGATGGGAAATTTTTGAACCTGAAACCGACACATGTCGGTTTAGTTCTAGCCGCTTGTGTTTGACTACTACTATAAGATATGTGTGTACGTATAATCTCCAAACTTGACCGAAAAGAATTTTCTTAAGACCTTATATTTCATAAATTAAAGATTTTGTATTTGTGAATTATTTTTTTTAGTCTACCAACATCTCATATCATATTTTTCGTATAATTATATTTTGATGATATATTGAACTTTATATAAGTATGAGTCATAAATCTATCTTGATATTTTAAAATGAGTCTTAATTAGGAGTATCTTGATATCATGATAATTTGAATCATATATACCTGTCAATAAGGAAGTGAAGAAAAATGCACCAAGAAAGAAAAATCAGAAAAAGGTTTGATCAAGAGAAAGATTAAAGTTACCCCAAAATTAATTCATGTTAGTGATTAATGATAATTTTTTTTTGGTGAATTTAACGATATATTTATCAAATTTACCTTGAAATATGTGGAAGTTTTCCTTATATTAGTTAAATTAATATTAACCCTAAAATAATCAAAATTATTCTTCAATTATAAATAAAAAGTTAATTATAGGCTGACAATGACCATCATATTGAACTCCCTACATATATAAAGACCGATATGTTATTTGAAGTTTCAATGGCTAAAATATAAAAAATAAAGCGCAAATATTTTTACCCAATACAATTGGTAAATCCATCTCCAATATATTCTCGTATAAACTATATGCAATCAACATTGCCATTAATGGTCGGAAAGTTGCTCCTAGTGAAAGTAAACTCTAGAGAATAAAATGAATTATAACAATCGAAACTTTTCATTAACTATTTCTAAAATTGAGGTGCTGAGGACCCATTTGCAAATTTCTAGATTAGTCTTGGATAGGGAAAAATATGCTAGGTTGGTGTTTTGTCGACTTATCTCTATTTTGTTGTTGCCAATATATTTTTTCTACCTCTGACATATTCTTGATTCATGTAAAGATAAAATCGGGAAATAAGATAAAAAAAATAACAGGCCCCTGCACAACACTATCACTAATGCATGACTGATCAATCTACATTATAAAAAATTAAATAAAGCAAACATAACGAAGACATGTAACGGAGCTAATAATTATATCAGAATATGACAGAGTATATCATATATAGACTTGGTTATTGGACATGGTAGTCCTATGGCTACGGGGGTGAGGGTCAAATTTATAGGTTTTTATTAGAGAGGATCATTATTGGACGAGCCATTATAGGGCCGATAAAATATCCCAATAATTTTGAAAAATAAATTAGATATTGTAAAAAAAAAAATACATGTATGAGTTCATGTTCAATTACACTCACACTTTTGTCTATTTCCGTTCACTATTTTTCTTACCCGGCCATTATCAGCCCATTATCAACCCATGACCCGTATTCCGACACTGTTAGCATAAAGTAATAATGTAGCATTATTGGCTTCGTTTCCTGATTAAAGTACTAAAAAAATGGGTAAAACCAAACCAACCGAACCCTCTCGTCTCTTTCTTGATCTTCTTGCCTCGGTCTCGGTTATCCGATTATCCTCATCTATATGAAACCCAACAAAAAAGAGGGGAAAAAAATGGGGATTTTGATATTTTCACCGATCCAAACCCATCTTTCCCAGAAAATTAGGGGAAAATAGAGCAGATAATTCTTAATTCAGAAAACGGCCAATTTGTTTTTTAAAACCTTGATTTTTCTCGCTTAAAGTATTAATCTTTGACCCTTTTTTGTAAGCTAAGAGTTGAGCATTTTTAGTGAGAGAAAATGAGAAAGCATGTATGGCAACTTCCATACCACCCACTTCAATTACCATTCTCTCTTCATTTTTCCCGCTAATTTTTGTTGAATTTTTTCTCCTAAATGTTGCGGAGTTGAAGTCGTTGCTGTGTTTTTAGCACTTGGGGTTTGCTTTTTATGTTTTCTTTGCTCCAAATGCATGGAGCAATGGCGAAAATTTTCAATGGATTCATGGAACAATAGAAGTTGTTTGTGCATATGTCAGATATGTGGACTATTTATAGCATTACAGGTGACAAATGTAATAGGGTACTATCAAATTTTTAATTTTGGATTGTAATTTTGCCATGAGTTTCGAAATTTGAATTCATAGAAATTATAATGGCAATTTCAAACGACAATGCATAAATCAAGCAATGTTTTATAACTTAACAAATTTAGTTGATTGTAATTGATCAAATTTTGGAAGTTCTTTATTTGAACCTTGATTTCAAATAGAGTAAATATTGAGCCACACGACTAAAATGGTTCTTTGGGTCGACACATCAGCAAGATTATAGCAGTGCAATACACGTGGCACAATTGTGTGTACATGATTATTATGGGCTTAACATGTGGATAAATGAATAGGTAAACGACACATAGGCAAATATGACTTAGCTTTATATATATATATATATATATATATATATATATATATATATATATATATATATATATATATATATATATATATATATATATATATATATATATATAAGATGGTTGTTTCTTTCACTTTTTCTCGAGTATAATGTTTAAAAAAGGTAAATATATGCTTCAATCGCTACACAAGTTTGGTATGCCATCCTTTCTATGAACCTCTTAAATTAAAGTGGGAATTTATGATGATATGTTACATAATTTAATGCCTTACTCAGTTACTCAATTAGAACATATGAAGAATAATCTATTATAATACTAATTGCAATAACTCATATGGCAGCAACATAAAATCCACCAACTTCTATATTTAAATATCTATTTCAATTAATAAATTTTTTTTAATGGAGTTCAAATCTTTTGTCTCGTTTTTTACGTACCACTTGTATGTCATTAAAAACTGTTGGTTGATTAAAAAGTGATTTTAAAATCTAATTATAAGGTGGTGGAACGTATAAATAATAACAATCAATAAGAAAGAAGTAGTATAAAAAAAGTGGGACAAGAGATTTTAATTCTTGTATATAAGATATCTTTAAGATGTCATCTCGTCGTATTCAAAGACTTCTAATCTTTTCACATGAGTCACTTAAAATACAAAATGGTTGTTCTTACTTCTTAGGCTTGAACGTTTAAACTCGTGACATTATGCCAAGGGAATAACTAACTCATATATTGAGTCAAAAACTATCTTCTTACTATATGATCTTGTGATGGAAAGGTTGGATCAAGCTTATGCTTCTCAAGCCTGGATGAATGAATTTCCAGAGACAGCAGTTAAAAATTTCCTAACTACGTGCTCGAATCACGCCCCCATTTTTCTCCAAACTGCTCCGCCGTCGGTTCGTAAATCCCGACCCTTTCAGGTTGAGAACTAGTGTTTGCACCAGCCGGAGGTAAATGACATAATTTCTCAAGTGTGGAATTGACAAATTGTTGGTTCTCCAATGTATTCTTTGACTCGACGGCTTTCGGTTGCACGAGATCGATTAAAATCATGGTGCCTAGATAAGTAGCTTTTTTTGGGGCATAAATTGGAAGTCAACTTTTTATGAACTACAATCTCTTGGAAGCCGGGTTGAGTCTTTACCCAAAGGAGCGTCGGTTACGGGGCGTCGCCACCATCTATTGGATGAAGCTTCTCTTGCGCTCACCTTTTGGAGGCAACGAACTAAAGAACAAAACATCCAATTTGGTGAGCTTCATTCCAAATTCATGTTCAGGAGGTTACGACAACGTCAACAACGCAATTCTATTTATATGCTTCAGGATGCAAATGGAGAATGGGTTGATGATCCCCGAGAGATTGAAAACATGATTGTTCACCATTTACAGGCTATTTATATTCCATCGAACTACATCTCCTGCGGCTTTTGGCTGAGGATTCTGCTTCTCTAATTAAGCCCTTTTCAAGGGACGAAATTCAAGAGGCCATGTTTTTTGTTTGAACAGACAAATCTCCCGGGCTTGATGGATTTCCCTCGGAATTCTTCAAGATTTATTGGGATCAGATTGTGAACTCAATCATTCAGGCTATTAATAGGTTTTTTGAGACAGGCTACATTCTCAAAGAGTGGAATCATACATTGTTGGTCCTTATTCCGAAATCCAATCCACCTGAAGAGGTAAACCATCTGCGCCCGATTAGTCTCTGTAACGTCATTTATAAATGTGCTTCTAAGTGCGTGTATGGTCAATCGTATGAAACCCCTCCTCCCTGAGTTAATAGAAGACTATCAGAATGCCTTTATTCCAGGTAGACATATGGATGACAACATTCTAATTTCTCATGAGTTACTCCATACCATTAACAAACAAAGATCGGGGACTCGGAATCTAGCAAATTTTCAAGTTAGATATGAACAAAGCTTATGATCGAGTGAGCTGGGTCTTTATCTTGAAAGTTCTTACAACTTATGGCTTTCTGGGAAAATGGATTCAGTTAGTTCATCAATGTATCGCCACATTTTCATTCTGAATCTTAATCAACAGACATGCTTCAGATGCTTTCT
Source organism: Beta corolliflora (assembly GCA_947648045.1). NCBI lineage: Eukaryota > Viridiplantae > Streptophyta > Magnoliopsida > Caryophyllales > Amaranthaceae > Beta > Beta corolliflora. The sequence goes on along the minus strand of CANSZD010003792.1, from coordinate 133,660 downwards.
CACCAAAATGTGGCCCGAGGCGGGGATACCTTTTCTCCCCTATCTTTTTCTATTTTGTATGGATATTCTTTCTAGGGTATAAATACTCATCGTCAAAGTCCAACTATATCTCATATGTTCTTCGCCGATGATTCCTTATTCTTCTTTAAAGCAAATAAAGAAGCTTGCACTGCAATCAATGATATGATCCAGAGATTCTGCAATATATCTGGACAGATGATTAACCTGCAAAAATCATTTGTGAAATTTATCCCCAATATTTCAAAGGATCAACAGCATGAGTACAAGACCATTTTAAAGATGACTTTTCAGCCTTCTCTAGGCAAATATCTTGGTGCTTCTGTTGATCTCCAGGGTACCAAAGTTCGTCACTTCACTCCTCTTTTGGATACGATCGCTAACAAGATTTCTCAATGGCGCAGTCTTCATATCTCTCAACCTGTGAAATTGATTATTATTTATTCTATACTCACAGCTTCTATCCTTCATCAAATGGTTGTTTTTCGTATTCCGTTAACAATAGTCAACAAAATTGATAATATGTTGGCTAAATTTTTCTGGAAAAACCAAAACAATAAGCTAAGGGTATCCATTGGATAAGCGTGACATTCTTCATCTCCCCTGAGGATTGGGAGGGCTAGGCATTCGCAATATAGGTGCCTAGCTTCAATGAAGCTCTTCTAATGAAAAAGCATGGTGGATTGAACACAATCATCAACTCCTCATATCCAAAAAGTTCTAAGAAGCAACAGGTTCGCTCAGTCTAGTAACAAGAAGCTTACTGATGTCTCTTGGGGCCGGAATGGTTTATTACTGGTCGATAGGAAACATTGAGATTTGTGTGTTTGGAAAGTTGGGAACGGAGAGCAAATCTACGCTTGTCGACACAAATGGGTCAATGGAACGATTCCTATTTTACGTGATAATATTTTACTCTGGGAAGTGGTAAACTTGAGGGTTTGTGACATTATTCTCCCGGGTAACCAGGGTTGGGATATTCAGAATATCATCGGCTTTAATACCCAATAGCACGCGACAAATTTTAGGTATCGAGCTCCTCGTTAATTCGCATACCTCGATAATTAAATATGGGCTTTCACTCGTTCCGGTGTGTATTCTACCAAGTCTAGGTATGCTACATTGTTACAAAGAACAACAAAATGAAATCCGAGCATGATGATGCCAATGCATACGAAGTTTTTTCGCATCATTTGGGGTTCGAAAATCATGCCTAAATGGAAACTCTTCCTTTGGAAGCTTTTCCATAACAGTTTCGCCACGCAAGCAAACCTAAATAAAAGGAATATAGGGCATTCCAACAGTTACCCAATTTGTTTAGGCGAAGAAGAAGATTGTCTTCATTTGTTTCGTACCTTCCCCCTTACTATTGAGGCTTGGGATTCTAGTAACCTGGTATCCAAGACCCTTCGGGTACTACCACTCCCTTTCGTAAGTGGCTCAAGGAGTGCATTCTACAATCTAGAGCTAAGGATGGCATTGATGGCATTCGGTTACCCTCCTTTGTTGATTTTCTAGGGCTATTTGGAAGACTAAGAATGACCAGGTTTTTCGTCAATATCGAGCTACTATGGAAGCTCTAAATGTCAACAACAATATTAGCAAAGAGCAACATCAGATCTTTCTTCAGAAATATCAAGCGGCTTCGGGTCATTTGGGAGGTCCTAGTTTACCTCTAGGTTTTGTCTTTGCTAACCTAGGTCATGGGTGCCAGACCAATCCAGAAGTAATTATTTTGATTAATGGAGCATGGGATAAGCACCCTACCATGTCAGGGGCAGCTTGGATCGCTTATAATCGGGGAATGCAGGTCATGGCGTCTCAAGAGAAGAGCTTCCATGCTTCCTCCACTCTCCTAGTGGAAGCAAAAACCTGCCTCTTAGCATTACAGTGGGCATGTTCGAATTCCTTCTCTTCTCGTGCCGCTCAACACGGACTCGAATTGCTTATTCATTACCTGCGGTCTTGGATATTTCCGTTCAACACACTCCGGCGGATATTCGAAGGCTTGGGAGTATGTTCATCTGGGTGTCATATTATGAAGGTTAACAGGGAGAGTGTCGAGCCAGCCCATAACCTTGCAACGATGGATCGGCTCAACAGGTTTAAAGGTAATAGGTTTAATGGTTTTCGTTTCTAGCTTGTACGTTTCTTCGATGTAAAAAAACATAAAGATTTGTACTCCCTCTGTCCCAGAATATTCTTTACACTTTCCTTTTTCATCTGTCTCATAATACTCTTTACACTTCTATTTTTGGATATAACCCACTATTATTTAATCTTTTTACCTTTTAACCATTGGCCCACACTCTCTCTCCTCCAAATAAAATAATATCACTCCTACTATCTACCAACTCTAACCAATGGCCCACACTCTCTCTCCACCAAATATAATAATACTACTTTTACTATCTCCTAACTCATATCACATCTACTTTTTCAATAAAATAAGAATGGATAACCAAACAACAACTTATCATCTAAAACTACGTGCCCTGATAAGTGTCAAGAGTATTATGGGACAGAGGGAGTATTTTTTTTGCTCACAAAAGAAGCAAAAAAAAGTTGTTTAACAAATTATTGTGAACACTGATCACTTTCATTATAGGATTGAACTTTGCCATTTCCTTTTGGGATCCAACATCGCGCTAAGCAAGACACACAACTCTAACCAATTCAACCACATGCAAATCTAAGGATTGTTCGAATGATATGAAAAAATAATCACAGCACGTAGAATATAATAGCATAATCATGGCATTGCTTGAGCTTAATTTCTAGTTCTCTTTTCAATTCTTGATTAATGGTATGATGTGTATCGCACTATAGTCTCAACTAGCTAATCTATATCACAAGTAGGGTTGTGCAAAGATCAGGGTCGGACCGGAATCTGGACTGGACCAGACCGACCGGAGATTCCGGTTCGGTCCTCGGTCCACAAAGAATCCTGATTTCGGGTTTCCGATCCGGTCCCGTCCAAACCCGGAAAATTCCGGTCCGAAACGATGGACCGGAATTTCTATTATTTTAGTAAAAAAAAAAATTTACTACTTATGTTAAAAGAAAAGTTAAAAAGATAGAAGATTCGAAAGTTAGAAAGTTAAAAACCAACTATATATTTTTTATCTTTAGGATTATTATTATTAAAATTATTCAATTTTTTTGTATCTAATTTAAAAATATCTTAAAATTAAATAAAAAAGTTTTTTTTTAAAAAACATATAGATTCCGGTCCACAGGTCCAAAACCGAACCGGACCGGAAAAATTCGGTCTGGTCCTGGTCCTGGTCCAGGTCCAAAAAAACCCTGATTTCAGTCCACTAATCCTAAACCAGTGCACATCCCTAATCACAAGATAGACTAATCTTAGACACCGTACTTTAAAAAAAAACGTAATTAGCATATCATATTAAATCAGATCCAATATTACAATCCGCAAGGTACTCAGCACCGTACCGTACACACTCTGATACTTGTATATAAGAGCAAAGGACGTCACAAGTGACTAGTGTCGGAAATTAGACTAAGCAACTCTAATCACTTGTAATTAACAGTAATAAACAATATTGAGAAATTGAAGACAAAGCGAAATTAGACAAAGGAAAGTAGTACATAGAGTACACCAAGTTCATGTAAGGAAAACTAGAGCACCGGGAGAAAATACTCACATATCAAGCAACTTTGATTAATGAAGAGAATAGATGGTGAATACAAGAATTAATGAAGGGAAATTCTACATGGTGGCCTCATATTTCGAGTTTTTCTACTCGGTGGCAGGCCAAAAAAATTATACCAAGTAATCTCCTACTTTGGCTAATTTTACGTAGTGGCCTTAAATATAAGAATATAAATTATACTTCAAATACAATTTTAATTTCAAACTAGCTACATGCAACAGTTAGCTGGGTGGAGATGGCGAAGCAAGGAGGGAAGAAGAAGAGCGAAAGATGAGAGCCAAAGAGGTGGGCCCGGGGAAGCTGTACATGGACCTGGGCGGGCGGCATTTGTGAAGCCCAAGGCAGAAAGGTGTTAGTTTGTTGTGGATACCCTGCACCCGGGCAGGCGACCCTCGGCCCGGGCGGGCAGTCTTGATCTGTTGGTTCTGCTCGTCGAGGCAGAATGTTAGTGCAACCCTGCACCCGAGAGGGTGGTGCTTCGGTCTAGGTGGGCGGTTCTTTGAGCCCGGCCCGGCAGCCCAGATCTGCACATGTTTTTGCGGCTTAAGTTTTAATTGTGGCCCTTTGATTGCTTTTAGTCCTAAGAGTATAAATACCCTATTTTCTGGTATTACAAGGTGTAACACACATATCTCATAGTTAAACTTAGAGCCTCATCTTTTCTAGGGTTTTAGGAGAGAGTGTGAGTTTGTGGGAGATTTGCATGTTCACCATTATTCTCCATTGATTCCATAGTGCAAGTTTGTGGGTTTTTCTCCCGCAGCTCGAGTTTCTCACGTTAATTATCTTGGTGTGTTCTTTCTTGTTTTCTCTCTCTTTGCTTTACTTGGTTGTTATTTCAATTTCATGCTTTTTCATGATTATTGTTGATTGCACAAAATACTTAACACTTGTTTCTGAATCACAACACAGTCTAGTCTCAAAATCTAAAAAAAATATACACTTTATTTTAATCATAATAGACAATTTTCGTCTTAAACTACATGCAACAATCCATCATAGTAGTATTCATTACAAATATTTAACAAAATAAATTACAAAGGTTAACAAAGAATCAAAGATGCAATAGCATCACTAATTTCTACAGAGTAGTCTACTTGTTTCTTTCGATATTTTCACGACCCATATATAATGAGTCGATTAGTGACCCTCCTAAAAATTGTACATGCCCTCGAACTAATCGCTTCCAAAAAGTTTATAGGCTCCAATCAGTCTAGATTAAATTTGATTGGGAGGTAATGTAAGATGGCTACTTTGTTCACCAAAAAAAAAAATTGAATGGGAGACATGCCAAGCTCTACCTTCTTGAGTTGGCTTTTAAATGGTTTCGAAACTTCCTACCTAATACATACGTAGTACAAGTGTTCTACCGCATTTCTAGAAAAAAAAAAAAAAAAAGAGAACAGAATATCATAGCCCTCATATACCACACCCATTCATAAAAACAAAAAATAGAAAAAGATTTTATTCTTTGAGGCCACATCTAAGTTGCACAGCCAAGGTTTTCGTTTCCACTTTTGAGCAAGGGTCCTTGTCCTTGTCGAAGAGTTTCCTATTAACAGGTATTGTGCAACTCTCTTTTCCCAAACAATTCTGCACCAAAAGGAAAAAAAAAATGGAAAAACTGTCACTAAAAACGTAAATATATCATAAATGGTACTCCCTCCATTCCTATTTGTTTTTCCGAAATCTTTTTGAGAGAGGAAAAAAGTCAAAGTAGGAAAAACAAATAGAAACGGAGGAAATAACTAGAGGCCTGATTAAATTATATTTTACCTGTTCAACGATTTTAACGCTATTAGGAGAGGTGCAATTGCCGAGAAGATAATATCCACACACACCAATGGGGTTGCCAAAACTAGCAAACTCTACACGGTTGATGACCTTGTCCTTAGGGCACTTAAGTGATGCCTTAACTTGTGGGGTGTCACCTTCAGGCACAATTTCATTTCCTTTTCTCTTCCAAGACCACACATCAGCTGGCCAGTCCTCGTCTATGTAGCTACAAATACTATCTCTATTTACTGTTTCTATTTGAACTGTGTTAATGTCTCCTCCTGCCTCGTCGAAAATAACCAACAAGTTATCCTTAGACTTCAAAAATGATCTTGGGAGGTGGTACCTGTAACATTTTTCTCCCAATTACAAGTCATTCGTATTTGACTGAGAACCTTCATAACCTAGCATGCCATACTAATGCACTATGAAGCACATAAATGGTTAGGAGTTGATTCGATTTCACGTTCCTAAAACTTCAAATCATTTCCATGCAAATGAAGTCCAGAAGTGTTGGGACTTAATTAGTCATATGTCCCTGTTTTTTAAATGCTTTTATATCAAAATTTTAGTCATGCTTTTCCGTGCTACATATGTGACATACAGGGCCGTCTCAAAGAAATTAGGGGCCCTGAGCGAACAATATAAATGGGGCTCCTTGGCCCTCCAATAATGTATAAAAGTTATCCTTCATTTTTTATTTAACCATAGACCAAGAGATATACTTAAACATCAAATTCTCACATGAACATTATGAAAATTTGATTAATATACTAGAATAGTCAAAACTATTACAAAGCAAATATACAAACCATTAGCATCAAACACAAGTATTTTATGTTGAGATCATGAATCTGAAAATTAGTTCACAAGGTAATATCAGTGAATTGTATTCTTAACAATAAATCCATCATTTCAATTGATGGACTAACAATTAAATAAATAATTAGAGCATGTAGAAAACCCTTACAAAATCAATCAAAAACCAAACCATATAGCATTAGCAATTTAAACAAAATTAACAAGAAAGAGAGAAAAAGGAAAGAATGGAATGGTGTCAAGGAGAGGGAGGTGGAAGGAGACCAAGAGGTATGTGAGAGAAAGAGAGTAAAATTAACATTAAGGATTAAAATAATTTGATTTATTGAAAATAGGAACCACCAAATACTGCATAGATGAAATTAAATTGTTGGGTATTGATGACTTCTTGTAAATATAAAACCAGTTATGAACCATGACTTATTGGGGGAAGAAAAAGAGACGCACAACAGCACAAGCAATAAAATGCAAATAATTTGTTCCAAAAAAAACCCATGTGAAGAATCGATCCTGCAACTTCTAATGTGGGAGATGTAATCTTTGCCACTACACCACAACCCATTTACCTGATACAAGATTACGCAGACTAGGATATATTGCAAAAATTAGTGAGCCCCATAGATTCCGAGGCCCCATAAATCGGGGGGCCCTGAGCCGTCGCTCAGGGTGCTCCCCTTAATGGCCGGCCCTGGTGACATACATGTATATATAAGTACTCCATATATCTTGCTACAATATCAAAGATGTACACTAAAAATTGCATGATATATGTCATGCCAATCGACCATGTCTCATTGTGGAACGTTATATAAACCCTATATTGATCACTTACTCGTCCTGAGAAGGTTCGTCGATTACTGATAGGTATGATGACCAGTAACGCCCAAGGCTTTGGCCATTGACCCACATCATTCCCTTGGTCATGTTTTCCATCCGAAGAGTCAATGGTCCATCTCCATCTGGCTCATCAAAGTAGGCCTAAAAAAAGAAGATCATAGGTAATCAACCTTCAGCATTTTGTATATTTATTATCGGAAAAAAATCAAAGATTGATGTATACTCTCTTTTGTTTCAATATTATTATCATATTCTTTTTACAATGAGATTGACAGAGTAATTTCTTCTAATTGTAAAATATATGTAAAAACATATGGTAAGATTGGTATTGGAAAATGCAGTTTTTTTATTATATTTTTTTGAATATCAAAATATATGTAAGAAAATTTAATAGTCAAAATTTAAACTTAAAAGGGACGAATACAAATATTTATCTCACTCCATTATGAAGTATTTCTCTAATTCTCTAGTAAACATCTTCTTATTTTGATTATTATTATTGTTATATTATTATTATTATTATTATTATTATTATTATTATTATTATTATTATTATTATTATTATTATTATTATTATTATTATTATTATTATTATTATTATTTGGCAAAAAAACATCATATTGTTACTACCTTATACCAAGTAAGAGGCTCCCCAGGTCCTTTTGCAGGGGACGACCATTTGACTTTCTTTGCACCATCCTCAGTGAAGTACTTGAGCTTCTCTCCTTCCATACCAACCTATATATTTGAGAAAGAAAATTCTGAATAAATTATTCAAAAAAATGAAAAAAAAAAGTATCAAATATGACTATTTTTCAGTGATTTTTTCTATTATCTTTTTTTTTTTTACCGTGTGATGCCAGCCGCTGAAAGTGATATCAAGGTTCCCGGTACCAAGACCTAATAGCTCCACTGTTCTGATCCCTGTGTACCTACGCTCCATATAACTTCCACTATCCTTTTATATGGATAAAGAGTAAGCAATATCATCATCAGTCCACTTACATGCATGCATAATGTTAGACCACAAAACATCCAAACAACCTAACATACAACTTGCAATCTTTCTTAACTTGTAAGTACTTTTGTATAACTTTTCGACTTTTATCTATTTCTTGTACCTTTTACTGTTTTTTTATTAACTAATAGTGGTCTAACTATGACTCTATGATATGAGAATTTGCGAACATCCCAACAATAGATGTCTCCTTTTGTTTGTTTCTTTTTTCTCTATCTCTTCTATTTTTACGACATAAGATGACAGAAAGAGATAGGGACGGATTATTAGTTTCTTTTATTATATGATAGATAGAGTTGTAAATGACTCCTTGTCGTCATATTAGTACTTCTTTATTCTCTTGGCTTGGAGGAGTCCATCCTAGATGGTTTGCTCTAGTTTCTGTTAGGTAAAAGTAAGTTGAAACGGTGTTTTTTGATACTTAAATAAAATTACCTTAACTAGAGAAAAAGAAAAATTTGCATAAAAGGTCAGTAATCTGAATGAGTCAAACGGCCTGATATGGGACTGATTATTTGTTCTTACCGGCATTCCAACTGTGCAGCCCAATACGGAGATATTGTTTAATCCTTCCTTCAATCTTACAGCAACTGAGAATGGGAAGTTGTATTCTCTCTTTACTCCATGACCATTTCCTAAAAAGTAAAAAGATTAGAGATAATAACTATCAAAGGGCATCTATTTTTTAGTAGGAGTGAATTGACAAAAAATAAATTTAAACAACTAACAAGATTCAATTTTAATTAACATTAACTCAATTTCAAAGAACTAAACAAGCGTACCAACATACTCCCCGTTGACATAGGCGAGCAAGGCGTGTCCGAGACTGAGAACCTGTAGAACGGGTCGGAAGGATTTTTTGAAGGGTAGATCCGAACTGTCTAAATCTATACTGGAGGGCGGAATTTTCATTCAAGATCCCAGAAGAAGAAAAGAAAATGTTAGGCTAGTTAACGCGAAACAAGTACGTTAATGTTGCAAACATATATTTACTCGGTCCGTTATTTTTTACCATATTATTTCACTGCTCATAATATACACAAGTAAAGTATCATCTTAGTTGATTGTTTTGATTCATTGTATATTTTCATAATAACAATATTTGTAACTTAGAAAAACACAATTCAAGAATTAATGGTCAAAAGTGTGTATTGGAGACCGTAAAATAACATGGACTACGTTGCAACTAGATTGGTACGATTTGTCAGAGACAACCTTTTAAATACAAGTTTTTGCGAAAAACAACCTTTTAAAAAAAATCTGGCAAAATAAGACCTTAAAAATATTTTTTTTGTGAGGAACAACCTTGAACCATTTTCTTGGCATTGACCAAGTATTTTGGAGCTTCGCTTCACTAAATTCAAACATGGCAAGGCACATAATCCACATTTTTTATGTTTCAACCCCATTTTCCTTCATATATTGATGAATTCAACGTCGGAAAATATTTGGTCAATATCGAAAAATGGAGAAAAGCATAGTTGAAACATAAGAGATGCAGTTCATGTGCCTTCCACGTGTTTGGTTTTAACGAGTCAATGCTGAAAAAGGCTTGGTCAATACCGGAAAATAGGTCCAAGTTATTTCTCGCAAAATATTTTCTTCTTAAGGTCTTATTTTGCCAGATTATTTTTAAAAGGCTATTTTTGACAAATTTTCCTTTAAAAAATAGAATTGTTGGTGGCTAATGATTTACCTGGTTCTATACCATAGATAGTCACTTTGGTCTTTGGTACTAACGTATTGCTCTTTTGGTTCCCTGGAGAAGATGCCTTTGCCTGGACCTGGTAGAGTCTCTGTTGTTTTCTCCCATTTCAGATTCTCATGAGCCTTGTCCGACCTTACAAACTCTCTTGCACTGTGTTGAGATACCATCTGTTCGTCAAATTAATAGAGAAAGCACAACATTTTAGCATCAAAAGATTGAAATTGATTAAACTAAGACCATTTTTGCTTAAAAAAACATCCCAACTAAAGGTATAAAACGATATGGTGGCGCGCTAACTATATAGTTTTGTCTGCTAAGAAGTTACACAATCTCTTTCTACCGATGTTAATATTTCATTGTTTGTGTCTTATGAGTGTATTATAATGGCAAATATTTACTATGATAACGTTACAATGGCAAATTATCTCTTTTGTATTATCGACATTGTCGTTGATATTACTCACATAGTCAGAATTGTAGACAAGAGTCTTGCAATCTGGGAGGATGCTGATGGACCTAGGTGGAACTTGATGCTCTTTGCCTCTAAATCTCATTGTTTGTGTCTTATGAGTGTGGTTGTTCCATAGAAAAGCAGCACAAAGGTCTCCCTTCTCATAGAAATTTGCCTGCCAATTGCATATAAGAATATCATTAGAAACCGCGCTGATTTGCTCACACTAAGAGTATGGCTAAACAACAAATCATTTGTTACCAAAGAAGAGAGGGTAGGAAAGGGAATAAGGTTCACACAAGTGCAATTACCAAAATGCCCTTCCTCTCTTTTGTTTGATAACAAATGGTGTGTCCTTTAGCCTTCTTCATTTGCTAAATTTTGAATCTAATACTACTCTTTTTGCTCGAAATTAATCTTCGCATTGATAATGTAATTAGGACCAGTATTGTGAAATCTTTTATCTTATACCTCAAAATCGGCACCATTCTTTTGGACACGATAAGTCCCTTCCAGGATGGGTTTCTTGGCTAACAATAGAGCTTGGTGCAAATGTTTCAAATGACCCCATTTTGGATCTCTTACTAGACCTAATCACAAATCCACAATCATCAATAGAGCGTATGAGTTGAATTGTGAGATTTATTTGATGCACGAGATATGCGGAGTAATCATATATTGATTTAAGAGGGGAGAAATTTAGAACGGCTGAGTACCGAATTCATCAATTGGAGCTTCATCATAGTAACGCGTGGTGACAAAGGAGGCAGCAGTTCTCCCATAATTTGTACCACCATAATACTACATAAATGACAAAAATATAATAAGCATATAAGAGTCGCAGTTATGAAGCTAAACACACAAAAAAATCTCAATCAAATATTATTTAGTCGTGTTGTGAAAATGTGTATACGATATGCATGTTCTTAAGGAAAGTCAACCATTAATTAAGGTCGTCTCAAAAAAAAAATAGTGGATTGAACATCATAGTTCCCTATCAAGGTCTTCTAAAAGAATAAGGTGGTTTTGTACTAATGTTAAATAATAGACTTACAAAATTAGAGATGATACAATTTTATAATTTCGATCAAAAGGATTAATAAATACTAAGGAAATATTGTAAATTATGAGAGAAAAGTAGTGGGTTTTTGTCCTTTTTGAAAAAATTGGGACACTCTACTTTCAGGACGAGCCTGGTGTTGTGGGTTACTTTGAAATCCTATTAAACGACCCTAGTCACCGTGGCTAAAGAGGTTTGATAATTTGAAATGGTTGAAACTAGGAGTTTAATATATACCATGTAATAGTTGACATGGCTTCCATTCTTTGAGAACCAACGAGCTACTGAGAAGGCAATATCTTCAGCTGCCCGTTGAGAAGGAGCATCTCCGAAAACTCTATATCTGTAATTAAATGAAACGATTATAAGAACTTTTGTTCAACATAAAAATAAGATAGCTAATTATTTAGGGTCTGCTAGGTATTAATTTCAGTTTTTGGTTTTGAAATTCTAAAGTCATATATAAGTTATAAGTTATATAAGAAATTCAAATTAGTCATCATCAAAGTATTCATGTTTACCTAATAATTGACAATAAAAAAATTAGAAACTACTTTTTTATTTTAATTAATTTTAGATATTAAGGAAAAATTGAAACTTAAAACAAAAAAAAAACTAAAACAAAGTGACACTTGGTAAAAATTAATAGACAAATTACAAGGGTAAAATTTACTTACTGAGCAGTCCAATTCTCAGTCCACAAAGACGGTTTTCCAGGAGTATTTGGACCTTTGAATGTATCTCCACAATGCCTACCATTGCATGCATTGATCTACCTCGGTAAAAAAAAACATTTACAAACGATGATATACAAAAACTAGATATGAAGTTTTTATCTCTATTATAGAAAATCAAAATTGAACTATATTTTCCTTTTTCATCTTACCACTTCACTGGGGGCATCTTTAGATTTGCACATGATCCATGGAACATCAGTTTTGAGGCCAACAGCCATAGTTCCTGCCCATTTGATGTATCTCTCCGCCGCTTCATTGAAAGCGTCTCTTACATGATCGTATTCATTCTCAATCTATAGAAGGAGAAGCCATGGAGAAATAATAAAATACTATTTTCGTATGAATATAGTTGTCACATTGCTAGTTTAATTTAAAAGATCGCAAACTTTTATATCAAACAATTCAGTTGTTGTTACATAAATTTTAAAACACTAAAATAAAGATCGGCAAAACATGTAAAATGTTATTAGGTTTTTAGAAGAAAAGGGTAACTTTAGCTTATTTTGCTTAACGTTCGATATTTTTGTAGATTTGTCTAGCTAATACTACTATATGATCTGAGCAAATAATTATTTCAGGCAGTCTAATGTAGATCAGATCACCTGAGACATGATAATAGGACCTCCTTGTGGAGCATATAATTTGTTATCCTTCATCAGGTTAACCACCTTGGTGACCCATCTCTCCATATTCACCTGCATATAATATATAGTTTTTGTGTTACTTAATATGTAACTAAGTCCAAACTATCTTTCTTTCTTTTGTCAATATAATGAAGAATTAACATTACTAATACTATTATGATACCGTCAAAGGAAAAAACATTGTTATTAATTATGATCACCTTGTATGCCGGATTATCTGTTCGGTATGTGATGTTAGGCTCCTCTCTTAGCCAGTATGGAAGTCCACTGTTAAAAAGGGGCATTATTTCATTTTCATCAGGACTTAAAAGTAAAAATTGTTAGAAAAATTAACTTCATATGTGAATTTGACTGAGGTGTGGTATTCTAATTACCCATGATTCCATTCAGCTTGGATGAATGGCCCAACCCTAAGGATTGCCCACATGCCCTTTTCGCCCACTAACTTGATGAATTTCACCAAATCGTTATTGTCTGTGAAATTATACTGCGAAAGCAATGTGTAAGTTTGTACCAAATCATACATGCTAGTACTTGTATAGTAAATCGTATCGTATGGCTTATGTTAGCCTAGACTACAATTCATGATATGCGTATGGAGCTCCTTATAAATATTATGTTCCTTTTAATTTTTAAAAAGAATATTACTAAAAATGAATATGATATACTCACTCGGTTTCTTTTTAGTTTACTCACTTTATTTTGGGGGAGAAACTGAAAATTGAGAGAGAAAAACTAAAAAGTGGTTTAAAATATTAAAAAGTGGATGACATGGGTGGAAAAGAAGAGAAAGTAGATGGAACATGCATGTTACCAAGAATAGAAAAGGCAACAGTGTTTAGATTAAAAAGAAATAATAGATGTATTTTGAGTTGAACAAAGAAATAATAGTAGCCCTTTTCACCAAAAAAAAATATAAAATATTAACAGTAGGTTACCTGTCCCTTAGTCGGCTCATGAACGTTCCAAAATACATAAGTTTGGATTGCATTCAAGCCGCCTTCTTTAGCTTTGTCGAGGAGATCCTCCCACATCTAAAACCCCAAAAATGCAACAATAATTGTCACTAGTATGTTTCATATAAGAAAATGATATGATTTCATATATATATGCATGTTGATGTCCCTAGTTAGAAGTTAGGGCATCATGTGTGTTGTTTGTCTAGCTCGTGGGTCGGGCCAAATATGAGCCAATAAAAAGTAGTGTCATATCAACTCATGCTAATTTTTCAAACGAAGGGCCCATGCCCTAGACTATATTTTGGATAGGTGGGCCCTTTAATAACTTTACGTTTTTTCTCTATTGATTGAAAATGAGCAGGCCGACCAGTCATGCTCGTGCTCAGCTTGTGCTTTATTATTTTTGAAAATAATGCTTATACATAGCCCACCACCATGTCTCTTGTACCTGGACGAGTCATTGGTGGGCTCATGTCGGTCCGACCCATGCCCGGCTCGATCCCTAATTAAGTAATTGTGTGCATGAATAGTATCTCCCCATGCATATATACTCTTTACAAAAATGACATGCATACCGCAACTGGAGCACGAGGATAATGGATTGATCCGGAGAATATGAGTTCTCGTTTGTCATTGATGAACAAAGATCGCCCATCAAAGGTGACACTAGAAGGTTTTCCTGGTTTCTGTCCATTATCGTCGTCCTCTTCTTTACAACGCACGGTAGTGGCGAACAAGAAGAGGAGCGCTATTATAACCATGTACTTTCTACATCTTGCCATGATTATCCTAAGCACTATTACTTATAAAAAATTTTCAGAGAAAAGGCTAGAATATATGGCAAGCAAATTTACTCTCCCTTACTACGTAGCTAGGAAGAGGTGGAAAAGACTTGATCGTGTACAAGTTAAGTTCATATAATTTGCATACAAAAATAACATTATTAATAATAGAAGAGAAAAACAAGGAAGAAATTGGTGGCTAAGTGATGTTTGTGTATTTGAGAACTTTGTTTTGATCTCCTAGATCGATTGGTTGGTATATCTTAAACAACGTTTTTCCTCTATTCTTTTCTTGTTTATATGTGGATGAAGGTATAACAAACATCTTTGATGGCCTAAAAGGCTTCTGCACTTTCTTATTTCATTCCACTCTTATAATAGTAATCCAAATAATTAAAATGATTTTGACCATTTAAACTTATGCAACTACCGATTATCACGGCAACAAACATTTTGATGCAAGGGTTGAAATCTGAAAGAGTATAACTTTTACTAAGTAACCAAAAGTATTATAATGATTCTTATACAATTGGAGATTGCTTAAAATATGTTTCATAATAAGATTCATTTGTAATATAGTTGTACAACAATAAAACATATTACGACTTTTATAATACCACTGAAGATTGTTTGAAATATGCTTAGATATAAGATTTGATCCATTTATAATATAGTTAATAATATAAAAGTTTAGAGTCCGTTTTTGAAGAGGCGGTCTCACGTTAGTGTTAACGTGAGACCTGCTGATGTCATGCTGACATTACGCGAGTGCAAGAAACCAGCTGCTAAATTAGTTAAGCGCTTGGACCTATTAGTTATGTTAATCTTAAATTGCTTCTTGATGAATTAGTTAAGCGTTGAAGTAAATTAGTTATGCGTTGAATTACATTAGTTAAGCATTGAAGTATATTAGTTATATCATAGAAACCAGATTATAACACATTTTATTTGCCCTAATTTCAATATCACGCATAAATCATTCTATACTTCTTCTCTAATCCATCGATAAGTTGTTAAACCTGCATTGTTTTCCTCCTCCGTTCTCTGTCCAGATTACATCCTGGCGATTTAATTGTTTGATAATTTGAGATCCACTGATTCTTCCTAAAACCTACCTTGATTACAAAAAGTTGAGATGAAAACTTGTTTTCTCCTCTCTTCTATTTCTAAAACATTGCGATTTAATTGTTTGATGATTTCAGATCCACTGATTCTTCCTAAAATCTACATTGATTATCCGAAAATTTTGAAATTCACAAATATTGCATTGATTCGTTGAGATCTAAGCTCACAAATACTGATTAGGAAAAATTGATTTAATCAGTCCCAACTATGGGCGTCCTGACAAAAACAGTCTCAATTATGATTTTTTATTGTTCAGTCCCAACTTTGAAGGATATTTTACAATAGTAGTCCCAGCAAGTTAGAAACCTGCTGTAGCAGGTAATTTGCTATTTTTTTTCTTTTTTTTTCCTATCTTCTTCCTCCCTCCTTCCTTCATGCTCCCTCCTCTCCTCTGCCACCCAACCCCTCCCCTTCCACCCCACTACCCCCCTCCCATACCCCAGCCACCCATCCCCCTGCCCCCGAAACCCCCTCCCATTCCCCCACCTCCCCTTTCCCCTCCCCCGCCACCCCTCCCCCTGCCCAGCCACCCCTTCCCTGCCCCAGCCAGCCCTCCCCCTGCCCTGAAACACTCCCCTATTTATATAAAAAAAAAATCTCGGAAGGGATATCATATATTGTTACACAAAGAGACCTGCAGTAGACACTCAATCCCAACAAAAGTTAGCCAAATTATGCATTCCTTTGTTAACTGGAATAATCGCGGGTGCTACAACCACAGACCACAGTCCACAGTAGAATCACAAACTACATGGCACTGCTTCTAAAGACCCCAAAATGAAAATGGTCAAATCAAACTTGCAACATGGGGTAAAAATATAACAGTAACCAATAATATGAACCACAAATTAGAATCATAAAGTTCCAAGAAACTGAAATGCTCTTGAATCGATAGAAGACTAGAAGTAGGAGCCGATTCTGAATTTAAATGGCATCTTATCATTTTCACAGCCGCATCACCAACAAGGGTTGTGCGACCTATCACCGGCAACCAACAACAACCGCGCAAGGAGGACAAGCAGCACCGACAGACAAAGAGATGAAAGAGAAAGAGCACCGACAGCGCAAGGAGGAACGAGCGAGAAAGAAGCCACGACAGGGCAAGTCACATCAGCCGTATCAGGAACGACACGGCGGCGCAGCAGCGGTGGCCAACACAGCACACTAGGCGAAAGAACGACTAGGGGGAAGAGGAAGGGGGAAGAGGAGGGGTGGCAGGGGAAGGGGAGGAAGGAGGGAGGAGAGATAAAGACTGAAGGAGGAGGTAGAAGAAACGGGTAAAAAAAAGTAAAAAGGAAAATAGGGTTTTTTTACCGGTTTAGCAAGTCACCAGTCCACTTGGACCACCAGTGTAAAGGGAGGGTTAAAGTTGGGACTGAACAATGAAAAACCATAGTTGGGACTGTTTTTGTCAGGACGCCCATATTTGGTACTGTTTAAATCAATTTTTCCTACTGATTATCCAAAAAGGTACGAGTTCGTTGTTCAATTTGAATGCAAGTAAAATATTTGTATCAAAAATCACATTATGCAGTTTCAATTTCGCAGGAATAGACGTATCCTAATTGCTTGGATGGAAATTCAATTACATCAAAATCCTCTACATGAGGAAATTCAACCTATTTCATCCTCCAGTGCGCAAGGTAACTCCCCTGCACTATGAATTCAACGAGAAAGGCATAAACAAAACATTAGTTATCACTTTCTTTGTTTTAGTGACTGGAATCAGATTGTTTTGGTGGTGCAAGTACTATCATAGTACTTGTTTTTGTGAATCAGAAAATTAGTTATCACTTTCAGATATTTAGTTGTTGGTTGTTGTGGATTAGTTGAATTCAACGAATTTGCTGTTCAATTTGAATGCAACTAATTTAATTTAAATACATTGCCTTTTATCATAACTATCTTCGAAGTCGAATATATAATTGCAGAAATCATGACAGAAGATGACATAAAAGGATCTTTAGTGGGCTTTACGAGGAAAACTGAGGAGGAGATGTATGAGTTGTATCACAAGCATGCTACTGCTCTGGGATTTTCAATCAAGAAAAGCACAAAAAGGAGAGAAGTTGGAACAAAACAAATCAAAGAACAATATTATGTGTGTTCTTTCCATGGAGACAGAAGGAAGCCAACAAATGGAGACACACCGACACAAATAACAACCACAAACCAGGAAGACAATTCTTCTAAAATCATAACGAAAATGAAGAGAAAAAGGCAAAGACCAACTACAAGAACAGGTTGCAGAGCTGCAATGAGAGTCAAGCTCAATAAAGAAGGAGTTTTCGAAGTTAAGCATCATGTCGTAATACATAATCATGAACTCACAAAGCCATCTTGGCAACATTTGCACATGTATGAAAGTTGAATATTTTGATTAAAATTATGAAAATTTTAAATAGTTATAAAATTGACAGCAATAGTTATTTTTTATCCGACAATAGTTAACTAACCATAAAATTTCAGGTCTGAAAGAAGAATAAGTGATGATAAAGACAAGGTTATAGAGTTGATGCTAGACTCTAGAATCAGACCATCTAATTCATATAGATACATGTGTAATGAAGCATGAGGTGAAGAGAACGTTGGCCACACTATTAGAGATCACATAAATTATGCTCATAGGTTGAAAATGAAAAAAAATTGAGGGAGGCGACGCACAAACTGTGATTGACATGCTATACCAAAAGGCAGCAGATGATCCTGATTTTTTCTTCTGAGTCAGATTGAATGAACATAATCAAGTGGTTAGCTTATTTTAGAGTAGGGATGGAAATGGATCGGGTTCGAGGGGGTGGAGCTTCACCCGCATCCGTCACCCTCATCCATCCGCTCCACCCGCATCCATCCATCACCCGCTAAGCTATCATCCGCATCTATCCATCCGTCATCCACCGGGTGAACGGGTGGGTCGGGTGGTTAGCGGGTGAGGAGATATATAACAATTTTACAAAAAAATATGCCATAAGATACATATTTTTTAAAATTTTCAACTAAAAAATTTAATAAAGTAAGTAAATAAACATGTGTAATTGACAAAATGGATGATGGGTGGGTGTTAAGCGGGTGATGGGTCTGGTGACGGATGAAAAAAATCTCACCCGCATCCATCACCCGCTTCACCCGCCACCCGTTTTTCATCCGTTTATTTCGGGTTTTCACCCGCTTAATAAAACCAGGTTAAGCGGATGATGGATGATCCATCATCCATTTCCATCCCTATTTTGGAGGGACTCCATGATGAAGGAAGACTTTAAAATTTATGGTGATGTAGCTGTTTTCGACACAACTTATCGCACAAACAAATACAATTTAATACGTGCTCCATTTGTTGGTATCAATAACCACTGGAAGAATGTCATGTTTGCATGCGCATTCATAGGTGATGAGAAAACAGACACATTTGAGTGGGTTTTTTAAACGTTCAAAAAATCAATGCAAGGAAAAACGCAAGTAACTATTTTTACTGATAAAGATCAGGCCATTGCCAATGGCATTGCAAGGGTAACATTCTCATTCCATAATTACATTTATGTTTCTTTTACATACAATTACTTATTCACTGAAGTTAAACGTTTAATACATATTAGTTAACATTAAAAGTACATTAGTTAATTATACATCATCAATAGTTAACAATAGTGGTCTATCAACTATTGTATATAGGTGTTCCCAGAAGCAAGGCACGGGTTATATCTATGGCATCTACTTAAAAATGTTGTTCTGAGATTTGGAGCATTGAAATCAGATAAAACTTTCACGTATACATTTAACAAATGTTTGAAGGGTTGCAAGACAGAAGAAGAGTTCTCTAAATGTTGGGATAAAATGATTGAAGACTACGAGCTTGAAGATGACTCTTGGTTCACCAACCTGTTCACAATAAAAGAAAATTGGTGTACTGCCTTGAGTAAGGATTTCTTCTCTGCGGGAATACTATCTTCTTAGAGAAGCGAGAGTACAAACAATGCAATTGGGTTTAAAGCAAACAAAACAACAACCTTGACTAATTTCTTCCACATCTTTGAAGAGACAGTAAAAAGGTGGAGAAGTGTAGAGAAAGCTGATGAATTCAAATGTGACACATCAAGAGTGACTTCTTTCTACCCATTGAGTGGAATGTTGAAGCATGTAGCAAGTGTATACATACACACTTTGTTCAGAGATTTTGAGCACGAGTTTGCCATGGCAATGTCCACAAACACTTACTTTGTTGCTGTTTCACCTGACAAGCTGTCTATCATGTTTGAAGTGAAAGAAGAGTTTGACACATATTCGTCTCAAAGGGTAATATATACTGCCCATGATCAGAAGATAACTTGCACTTGCAAAAACTTCGAAGAAACAGGTTAGATCACTTTTGGTACAAAAAACTTAACTTTTGTATTTGAAAGTTTAACTTTTTATATGAAAAACGTAACTAATGTCTAAATGTTATTAGTTAATAATTTATTCGTAATAGTTAATTAACATAATCTAAAAGTTATGCTGCCAGGATTGTTATGCTTTCATGCCTTGAGAATCATGCACATGCATTCAATCACAACAATACCACATAGGTATATTCGCAAAAGGTGCGTGGACTAGATTTGCAAAGAGTGAAGTGTGGAAAAGAGAAATGGATAGAGAAAGCTCTGGAGCAATTACAAACAAAGTAACCCCATGGAGATATGAAACCGCAAGAAAGTTCTACAATCTCATTCTTAAAAGTCAAGATAATGGAGATGCAAGAAAAGTACTGCAAGAAGTCTACGAAAGTACTGCTGCAACTGTATGTTGGAAAAATAAGCTAGATTAATGTATTCTTGAAGAACAAATATATAAACAATATTGATATATAATATAGAGAAGGAACTTATCTACAGATAACAATCAACTGAACTTGATTGAATTCCACAAGAACAACGTTGCGCCGTGGTATGGAGGCCACTGCCTTAGAAACGAATTTCGCCACCTCCGGTGCGGATTCTCGATGACGTTCGTCCCCCAAGGTTCACACAACGATCCCCGACTCCGTGCACCCGAATCAAGGATTGGAGTTTCTCAAGAACTGCTCAAATCTAAGAGAGAATAGTTAGGCTTGTGTTTTAGGGTTCAAGAAAGAATAATAATTCGGTTTTTGCTGAAAGAGGTATTTAATATGAAAGATAAAACAAGCAACAAAATCACGGAAATTCGAAAACCGCATAAAAACAGGTTCGTCCGGGAAGGTCGGGTGGAATCCGCCCGGTCGGGCCCGCAAGCAGAAAACTGAGCGAAGGGAAAAATCTCGTCTCGCCCGGTCGGGCGCGACACACGACCACGTGCGCTGCACACAGAGCCTGCACGGCACGCATCACGCTTCCTGCGCGGCACGCACCACGATGCGTGGCACGCAGAAAACTGATGGCTTAACTTCGCGTTCACTTGGATGTTATCCAACAATCCCCCACAAACGCGAAGTAATAAAAACGAGAAATGAGCAGTAAAAGGAAAGTTTGATACTTACATATTAGTGTCCAAGGATTGAACTAACATGTTAGTGAGATGGGGTGTCCCCTCACCTACAAGTATCCTAGGATTGAACTTGCAGGAGAGAGAAGGGACCCGATAGCACATATCTTACTTTCAGAGCTTGAGAAACACGCGTTATCCATGAATTGTCCCCTGAACAACATACAACACAGTTGAACATACAATTCATTATACCTTCAATACAAATCACATGTCTTTCAAATGATTGTGAACATTACACAATTCAACAATCCTGGCCATCACCCTGGGATTACAAAGAGTGCTCTGGAATGCCTACAAGTACGACATTCGACAGAAGGAGGACATCCCTTCACACTCATCCACGATGTTCTATTACGTTCAAATAAAATTGAATCAGCCATAAAGGCCATAGAAACATCATGTCCATTACGTTCAATTAAATTGAATCAGTCAAAGACCATGGACACCAATACAACCCCTACAGATTATCGCCGAGTACCATCAGCTCTACTTGTCAAACTACCGTAAAGGTTATAGACTCTCACGATCCATTAGGTTTGAACAAAGTAGACCATCCCTTTTACAGGACTATGATACTGACCATGTGAGATCATGCACAAGGCATCACAACGGTGTAACCATCAAGTCCATTCCAAGGACCACCCAAGCCTGCTGGGATATGGAAACATTAAGAGCGGTCAAGCTCAACCTCTCATACGATATATTTCATTGTATGACACATACAAAATCACATTGTATGTCATGGTGTGTCTATAAGTCCCATCTCAGGACTATCCCACCTCAGAATCTCAATCTATTGCAATCTTTGCATAACTGAGTATAGACACATTAAGGACAATCATTGTCCAACCTAATATCCATGAATCTATCAAGTTCAATTGGTAGTTGAACCACCATAAAGGTTATAGATTCATCAATCCATCAAGCTCAAATAAATTGAGCCACCACAAAGGTAATGGATTGTCTTGTCACTATACCATCAAGCTCACTAATCAGACCATCAAGTCTAGTAGTGGATCCTCACACATCCATTAAGTTTGAACTAGCTGATCCACCAAACTGGTTATGGTTCTGTGACCCCATGTGAGCATGGCAAGTCCCAACGCGGGACCTCAAAAGCATCCATCGGGTCCTCTCAGTGAATACAACACCAACCCGTGCATGCTCCTGTCCATATGTGCCTCCATTGCCTTCACATGACAATGTACGTAAGCACTTGAAACATCACAATGTAAATAAGTGAGTATTTCATTACCCCCACAACGGGTAACTTGTCAAGAATTTCCTCATCAATCGGCTTCTTGACTCAACCAGTTCAACTCCGTGAACCTATTCTTATGGTTGACTCTGCAACACATCTTAATTTGCATCTCCTCAACAAAGCAACACGTCAAGAACAATATGCCAACATATAAACTTATAAACATATAAGCATAATTATTTAGAAAATCACTTTCTAAAACCAGTTCATAAACATGTATACAGAACATAACAGTTCATGCTAACTATTCAACCTTCTAGTTGAACCTGTTTCAAATCATGTTCTCTGAACAAGATTGAGATGAGAGGTACATTTACCAGTCTTTGGCTTTTCATCCATGAACCACCTAAATTACCTCATCTCCAAATTCCATCTTCACTTAAGAATCGAAACCTTCACTTTCATAAGGATATCAAGAGTGGAGACAGCAAAGACATAAGATTAATCATGGACACATGATCACCAAACAATGTCAAGTTCATCAATACCACTCAAATAGATACCATCAGGATAAGCCAAGATACAAACTTAGTTCATCACACAGAACTAATCAAGTGGTATAAACCATAAACCACCTATAGACCATTCAAGTCTTATCACCAAGGAAACCTCACAGGTCAACTCTAAATTCCGGAAGATCTCATGACTATTCCTTCTCTAAGATGTCATTCAAGTATGCACTTTACGAATCAACTTGATACGCAATCAGATAACACGCTCCCAATGCAAACACAAGCATTGGCCTAGGCAAACTTAGCAATAGGTGAGATAACTGCATAGGTCAATATCAAAACATTAATGAACCTCAGAACCATGTACCTTGCCCGTAGCTTTTCAAGCTTACAACTTCAAAGTCTATTGAAGGTCAACACACAACCAAAGTATCAACTATGGTCCGACAAAGACATACACAACGAGTATGATATGTCACTAATGAGTCATGTTCAAGCTTGCTTTTCTCTAAGCACTAGTCCCAATCAGAAGTCATAAAATCCCCTTGTGAATTGATCATCACCTCCAGAGAATAACCCTTAGACCTCACATAGTTGATCAAACAATGTCAACTTCCTAGCCACAGAAGTTACAAGCAAGACTGGACTTTGCTAGCTTAGAGAATTAACCTTTTGATATTCCTTTGCTAAACTACACATGAACATTACTAGGAGAGACACCGAAGAGAATCAGGCAGCAAACACATAATCATGACTACTGAACAATCATAACAATGACTAACAATCATCAATGACATCGTGAGATTCATCCAACAGAGCTCATTCAAGAAGAAATAAACACATCATCAAATTCAGCACAACAATAGCCACATAGAACTAAATCCTCGCACCAACCATGTAAAGGAAGGATAGAAATCCAACCATAGCTAGAAAACCCCCACAATGAGAACATTCCAGGTTATTACCTTTACCCTCATCACATAGGGAGAATAACTAACAGCTCATCAGCTTATCTTACACAAGCCATAACTTGCTGAAAAAGACGATAACCCCCACATGAGAGATGATACCCAAAGATGGTCTGAAGAATACTCATGACCCTCTTAAAATCCTCATGTTCTTTCAACCTTGAATGATTTTACTCACTTGGCACAGAGCCACCATTAATCTCAAAATTCTGCTTTTTCACAAGGAGTCCCAAATGGTCTCACCTAGACCCTTAACGAAAAGATCGGAATGCTAGCCTCTAATCAATCAACACTCGAAATATGATAGCATTCACCAATCATTACTCCAAGTTTACCAAAGAAGTTAAGTCCTCAAGAATTAACTCAAATAATTCAATAACCCTAATAGACACAACTATGGGGTTACTCCGAGACACGACTTAACACTAGAGTTGCAACTAATAAACCCAAAGGTCATTTAACCAATCCAAAAGTCCATATGACTAAACATGGTCAACAAATTTAAACTCCTTAAGAGTTTTACAAAGCAACTCTAAACAACCAAATGTACGACATGTATACAACATATACAATACAACGAGCAGAAGTATACAACTCATAGCTCAAGGAAACAAACAAGAGTTCCTAACTGTATTAAATCCCATGGAAGTTCCCTTCCTCCCCCTCACTTACCACATTGAGGCTAACTGACTAACTAGCCAATCCCAAACATTAATTTATTCCTCAAAAGGCACAACAATTGCCAAAACACAGGTATAAATCAAATACCAACAATGTGCCACATAAAATAAATTATGAAAATAAGCTGAACTTGCGACATTAGCCATAAGAAAGATTTGGAACTTCCCTTTCGCCAAATTGGTCTGCCGAAGGTGCTATGAATTCCACATAGTTGCCACTCCTCCAACTCCCCTTTACTTTCTTGAACGTCTCAGCCTCTAACTCAACCCTCACAAACCTAACATGTCACAAAATTAATTGTCATATATGAAAGGGGCACATAAAATAATTCATGTAAATAAGTTAGAGTATGAAATTAAAATAAGGAGGAAACTTCTCTTTTATCGAGCACGTCTAATCACACGCTTGACACTTAAAATTAATTTCCTATAGCATATCAAGGATGCTCCTTGCTAGCAACCCACATAACAACAGCTACCTTAACTCTTCGTTTGCAAAGACGATACAAAGATACCCCATTACGCTTCTTGAGATAGATTGCAAAAGATGAGATAACACAATAGCACTTGAAACCGCGAGATAATAGTCATTGCAATCTTGCGAAAATTAATGACCAATCAAATCCAAGATTCAAACTTTATAAATTAATGAACTTATTGCATCCTTGAACGGTGCATTGACTCCATCAACATCATGAGTTTGTCTCCAGAAGGCTAATGACAAATTCAACTCAATATTATAATGGCATGAGTCCATCTTGCCGGCACGTTGAAATATAGCGCACAAACAGTAAGTTAACCAGCTGATTTTTCTTCCAGCACAACTTGATGCATTTCGATATAATACACGCTCGGTTCGCAATCTCGTCGGTAATTTCACATAAACTAAAGAACGAGATCTAACAGACTTTTTCACCCAATTCAAGGAAACAATAGATAATAAATTTGTCCTTCAAATCTCCATTAATAAGTCAATTCACAAGACTTATAATTTTTCTAACCATACCTTAACAAATAATCAATACTCAAGGAATTCTTTCCAAGGTAGATAATTGAAATTAGGTTAGAATAAATTATACATCAACATGATTACAACAATCAGAATAAATACGTTTCTAAATTGTTGGAAAAATAAGCTAGATTGATGTATTCATGAAGAACAAATATATAAACAATATTGATATACAATATAGAGAAGGAACTTATCTGCAGATAACAGTCAACTGAACTTGATTGAATTCCACAAGAACAACGTTGCGCCGTGGTATGGAGGTCACTGCCTTAGAAACGAATTTCGCCACCTCCGGTGCGGATTCTCGATGACGTTCGTCCCCCAAGGTTCACACAACGATCCCCGACTCCGTGCACCCGGATCAACGATTGGAGTTTCTCAAGAACTGCTCAAATCTCAGAGAGAATAGGTAGGCTTGTGTTTTAGAGTTCAAGAGAGAATAATAATTCGATTTTTGTTGAAAGAGGTATTTATATGAAAGATAAAACAAGCAACAAAAACGTGGAAATCCGAAAACCGCATAAAAAGAGATTCGCCTGGGCGGGTCGGGCGGAATCCGCCCGGTCGGGCCCGTAAGCAGAAAATTGAGCGAAGGGAAAAATCTCGTCTCACCCGGTCGGGCGAACCATCGCCCGGTCATGCGCAACACGCGACCACGTGCGCTACACACAGAGGCTGCGCGGCACGCACCACACTGCGTGGCACGCAGAAAACTGATGGCTTAACTTCGTTGGATGTTATCCAACACTATACACAAAGTCTTAACTACAAAACCAGTTGTAGAAGAACAATGTTAATCTAGTACAACTACATTGGTTATTTTAGACCCGGATCGTGCAAAAACAAAGAGAAGAAGCGCAAGGAAGAAAAGTCATTTCGAGAAGACTAAAAAAAACAAATTCCAAGAACCAAACTGAAATTGGTAAATTCACTCCAAATGCTAGGTTGTTTTAAGTTCTTTTTTCAGGTTGTCTTTTGTATTTGACACTTTAGATTTTATGAATTCGTTTATAATGAAACTAATTGATGCTCAATAGATCTTAACTAATTATAGAACAACAGTAACTAATGTACTGGATATGTTAACTAAAGAAAAATTATAAATCTACATATAAATTAACAGCTCTAAACTATTATACTAAAATACTTAACTAATTAGCCAAAAATATTAACTAATTAGCCAAATATTAACTGATATATCATGAATATAGTATAAGTGTTCTAGCTTGTAGTATATATCCAAATTTTAGAGTTTGCTAGTATTCTGACATTTTAATTGCAAATCTACTTTGGTTTTTAAGTTTTATTGCAAACCTAATAAAACGCCATTCATAAAGTTTCAGCTTTGTTTGTGGGTAATTGAAGCTGGAGATGGTGAACAAATTGTACTTAAATAATTCTTAACTAATTAGCCAAAATTATTAAACTAATACGCCAAAAAGATTAACTAATATATCATGAATAGAGTGTAAGGGCTAAAGTACATCAACTAATCCACAAAAACCAACAACTAAAGATCTGAAAGTGATAACTAATTTTCTGATTCACAAAAACAAGTGTTATGATACTTGTACCACCAAAATAATCTGATTACAGTCACTAAAACAAAGAAAATGTTTTAACCATCACATTACACATACCAAAATAATAAATTTCAATCTCTATACAAAAAAATTCTTAACCACCACCAACTCATTCCTCCTTTTCTTCTCCTTCATTCTAGTCATCACCATCATTGTTCTTCTCATTCTCTCTTTCTTCCACCCCTTTTGCATTTGCTTTTATGTCCCTGGTTTTTTCCTTTTTCTTCTTTGCTTCTTCCTTTTTTCGCTCAAAAATTGCACGTCCAATCTCCTGCTTTCTTGAGTTGAATTCTAAAATTTTGCTTAAAACTTCATCCCTGATCTCATTAATATCACTAAGGACAAGAGAAGCACAAATCTCACCCCGAATTGCACGCCTCTTAAAAGGCTACAAAAGAAGGAAATAAATCACTTTAAAATAGTCTAAAACTAAATTTGACAGCATAGAAAAAAATAGCATGACAAACCTTGTCAATAGAATAGGCGAAAGCAGAACCACAAAAAGCTTGCATATGCACCATTAAGAAAACACCACAATCCACATTAGGGATTGATGACTGCCATGATAACTCAATAGGCTCAGACATATATTCAAGTAATTCTTCTGCTAATGGGTGCTTCTTTTCTTTGAGATAAAGACTGAAATTCTCACACTATAATGAAAGATATTTTAGAAAACCCAACATTATGAAATCAAGTAGGAATAACAGGATCATAACTAATAAAAATAAAATCCTAACTAATAATAAAAGGAAGTTAACTAATCAAGGTTATATGTACCAGAGTAGAGGCATAAGTTTTGTAGATCAGCATATCATCATAAAGACGATTGTCCAAATATTGTATTGTTTTAGTACAAAAGTTCACAACCACAAGACTGAAATGTTTCTCAAACAACAAAGGAAAGAAAACCTGAAGCACAACAAAAAACATAATAAGAAGAACAATACATATGCTTCTATAGAAATCATCACAACACATAAAAAGAAAAATCCATAGTGATTATTACCAAGACAGCTTTGTGTAGATCCCAAGATTCATCATTTAAATGAACCCAATAATTCCATGATGATTTTAACAAATCATAAATCCCAGATTCACTTTCTCCCTCCATTTGTTTCAGCACAACTTCCTCGAGTTTTTGCTACTAATTACAAACATAAAACTAGAATCTTAACCAAGATATCCCTCATATTAGACTAACTCGTTAAAAGTACAAAAATGAGCTAGGTTTGAAAAGGATTAAAAATACTTTGACATACCGTGTACTCAACTCCAAAGAAGAAATGCAAAGGCGTAGATGGATTTGAAAGAGCAATGTTGTTCAATAAGAAGGACCAACACTCAACAACAGAATAATCAACAAATCACTAGAGGAAAAAAGCCCAAGGGCTGCGGTCAAAAGGGGCCCAAGGGCTGCGTATTTTGACCGCAGCAATTAGACTAGCAGCCCTTGGTATTTAGGAAGGGCTGCGGTTGTTAACCGCAGCCCTTAGCGCATTAAGGGCTGCGGTCAAGGCAAAAACCGCAGCCCTTGTTTGGTTAAGGGCTGCGGTTAAGGGCCAAAACCGCAGCCCTTGGTGGGTTAAGGGCTGCGGTTTTGGCCCTTAACCGCAGCCCTTAACCTAACAAGGGCTGCGGTTTTTGCCTTGACCGCAGCCCTTGTGACCCAAAAAAAATAAAAAAAAATTTTTTTTTTTTTTTGCATTTTTTTTGTTCTAAAATGTTCCCAAACAGTTATATATATATAAAAGTATCATTTTTCATTGCAAATTATGTTTTTTACACAATTATACAATACATTACATGTGTAGAGAATATACTCCAAAAATAGATTACCCCTCTTTTCATCCTCACTCCCTTCTTCAACATACTCCAATTTTACAGGCCTGAAATTGTGGTTGTCCATCAAGCCCGATATGCTAACAAAAGTTCGGACCCCTTGAGTTTGGTGACCCATGGTGGAGTGTAGTCATCAAGATGAACCAAGTGTAGACACGACTTTGTGGTATTCATTCAAAAACAAATCCAATAACAGCATCTTTCAAATCGGAGTACTATAAATATTATTACCACTCTAAAAAAAAGACAGAAATGTAAGCCCTCACAAACGTAATACTTCTAAAACAGGATGCACACAAGGACATAAAAGTAAAGCATTTGAAGCTCAACTTTGCTGTTATTTTTCATACTACTATTACATAGATTCCCATTCTAGAAGTTGATTTTTACAAATTATATTATGCTTGGAGTGAGTTATGCACATAGTACACCAAAGCCTTTTTTTATCTAATTGTTCACTTAAACGCTTCAAATGAACAATCTAAGCAAAATTATGTAACTCCAAATGAACAAAAAATAAAACATTAATAGCAAGGTGAATGTACAATGCAAACACACGCACCGTTTCACTACGCACGTCCCACAAACAGGAAAGTTGTGAAAAAACAAGAGTTGAATTTTCATGAGCGGTAAAAAAAACTTCTTGAAAAACAGCTACAGGAAGGTGTACTGTGTAGACAAACGGAAGCAATGGGTTTTGATTGCCTTGAATGGACAGATTCAATTTATCCGAACATAAGAAGATGGGAATTGGGTAGTATTTTCTTTTCTTTAACTCTTCCCTTAACATATGAAGATTAGCACTGATAAAATAGAAAGATTTTACTTTTTCGAAAATCTCGCACTTTAGGTACTATCATGGATGCAAATAACGAGTGGAGCCATCATGTAGCTAACAAATAATAAAGCCTCACCGCTAAAATACGAAGTATATACTATATCAACTTCATGCATGAAAATAATACTGAAATGATTCATACTATCATCTTCAAGCCTCAACACTGAAATATCTATTAGTTATTACCATGCAATGAAACCATATTACATAACATCGTCTAAATAGATAGTATAACTTGTTTTACTACCGTAATAATACATACTATCACCCGAACTAGAATATTGTTTGGGGTAGAGGGAGGGAAGATAAGAGCTGCTACATGAGCCGATAGAAGTACAAAATCATCTATTAAATATATGAGTAGCTCGGCTAGAACTCATATATGGTTGATTGGTAGTTATACGTACAAGAACGTCTTAAGACTTGAATAAACCTAACTCTGAAGGGACACTCGACCAATATCAGTATGGGAGATTTGATTAAGATGAACGGAAAGAAAGTTGAGAAAAGAAAGATCAAAGGCAGAGATGGTAGGGGAAAAACATAGAAAAAGCCTTACATATCCAAGAAAAAGAGGTTGACATAAAAAGCGAAAGAAGCTATTTTATGCGAGGGTAAAGCTCAACGAGAGATAGCCCCTTGAGAAGATTCATTCAATCTTCATGAATATTGAGTTCTTCATGTATAAACACATAGACATTTCTCTCCCCACTTTGATGCCAATGAAAAAGATGAAAGTAGGTGAGAAACCGAGGCAAAGAGAAGGTATGCGATTAAACATGGTAAGAGTACTTCTTTAAAGGAACTGTTGCTCTTAATAGGCATATGAAAATGTAGAGAAACTTCTATCATATCACTAGTGGAAAGAAACCACATAGCACTCCATGCCAAAGCAACAACTAACCATTCCTTAATTTGTTTGCACAAATATTCACTAGTTTTAGAATGAATTGGGTCCATTTAAAGAATGGTGATACCATAAATTTGTAAGATTTCACAATTTTTATGAACAATAGTTTCTCTAAAGTAATTTATTTTAACAAAGAAAGTTGAGACACATGTTTTTGCATGAGTTAAGCGATAAAAGTCATGAAAACAACCACTCATATGCACATTAGGGTAGCAAATCCCACAAAAATCCATAAAGGCAAAAAAACAACCACTTAAGTACATATTAGGCTAAGCGATCCCACAAAATCAATAACTAACTAAATTCACCAACTTAAAAATGAAACAAGTAATAAAGGCAAAAAACAGTTCAACAGAGCCAACACCATAATCCCAAAGGGGGCTACAAGGCCCATACTAATTCCTCGAACAATCATCTTCAACTAAGGGGGAAGGGGGATAAATAAGGTTCATCCTCGAACAATCAACTTCGGATAAAAGGGTTCTAATTTCTAAAACATAACTGAAAAATAAGCAACATAAAACCTTGTACTTACTTGCATAGTACTTTCGTTTCACCGAGCATCAATCTTAACATGTCCAATCACTTGAGCATAGATCTACACAAAAGAGTAATCTTCTGTAAATGTCAACAAAAGAAAATGAAATTTAAGGAGACAGTGGATTGCAAGAAAGGAGGGCAAAAGAGCTTCAGTACTATTTTGAAGATGTTGGTTAAAAAAATATAATAAAACCAAATCAGTTTGCATCCATAACTTATTTCATAAACAAGCTATATCATTGCACCAAATATTTCTCAGTCTGACATATAATCTTAGTAGAACATGCAAGAGAACAAAGCATTGTAATGAACACTAGCTACTATCCACATTCTTTTGTGACTACACATCCTACCATACTCCTAATAGAGTTACACTTTATCTATCCAAATAGAGATACACGTCCAAGCATCAAACTCGGTCGTCATCCACACGTCTCGAGCATTGCTCAAAACATAAGCATCTAATTAAATGCCAACTAAAGCCATCATAGATAGTACCGTAACACAAACAAACAGATTTAAAAACAAACAAGACATCAAAAATCATATGCATTGAAGTTAGAGTAAACTAAGACTGTCATTAAAAGCTTGCCATTTCACTACCTTAAAACCCCCAAATTTCTACACCCCACCCACCATTTTCATCGAATTTCAACAATTTAACACACAAATTGGGTAAATTGACAAGAAATTTCTCAACAATCAGTCGCTCCAGCAGCTCTATGGGTCTAAAAATTCAGATCTTGGTACTTAACAAGATTAGTATCATAGCCTAATTCTTTTCGCAAAAAAATTCAGTGAAAATATAAAATCTATAAAAAAAATTGTTGTAAAAAGAGCAAGTTGATGAAGCTTCGTCGATAAAACAAACAACAAAACAACAGCAGCAAAAAGGACGAGAATTAGAAACCAACCTGGTGACGACATCCGGCAAGGGAGGAAAGCTCCGCAAGAGGCTGCGCGGCTCCGATGCGGGTGCGGTGAGGTTCGTTGCTCGAGTGTAGCGGCAGTAACGAATCGAGAGGAGAGAGCGAAAGAGGCGGGCGGCGATTCGACATTTGGGAAAGCAGAACTCCGACGAGGGAGACGCGATTCGACAGTGGTGGCAGCAGCGAAACCCAGTGTGGATTCACCGGCGAGAGGAAGAGAGGTGCGAGAGAGACAGCTCTTGCGAACCCTAAACCCTTGCGAGCCCTAAACCCTTACGAGCCCTCGCCGGCGAGCCCTAAACCCTTGCGAACCCTCGACAGAAAACCCTAAACCGCCGGCGAACAAGGGTGAGAGGGGGGAGAATATGCGGTGAGAGGGGAGAGAATATGAGGTGAGAGGAGGAGAGATGGGTTAATGGGAATTAGGAGAGAGAGAAATGGGTTCAGCGAAGCTAAGGGAGTAACTCGATTTAGCGGGTTATTTCATTTTTGGGTTGTTTAAGGGCTGCGGTTAGCCCAAAAACCGCAGCCCTTAATTTAAGGGCTGCGGTTTTTGAATTAACCGCAGCCCTTTTATCAATAAAGGGCTGCGGTTTTGGGTTAACCGCAGCCCTTCACTATTAAGGGCTGCGTTTTATAATTAACCGCAGCCCTTGCATCGCAGCCCTTGTGTTTTTTTCCACTAGTGAATTGATCTGCACGTAAACTTAGAATCTCTTCTTTGGTAAGAATGTGAATGTCACCATATTTAACAAGTGATTCCCTGTAAAGTTTATAGAATGTCAATACAACATTAATCAATTAACTAATGCTGCAAATCAATTAACTAATACTGCAAATCAACTAACTAATGCTACAAATTTATGTACTAATGCTAAAAAGTGCCTTACTAAAAGATAAAAAATAAATAAATTCATACCAAAAGATAAAATTAGAAAACATAAGTAAAAGGAGAGAAGAAGTACCTTGTATCTATTGAATCCATATCATCGAAAAAAACAGAAATCAATAACCTCTTGTCGAAGCTTCAACAACTTCTTCATGCGAACTTTGTTGTCAATCATGAAGTTAGATATGTAAGGAACAACATCCTTCAAAGGTCCATAGTCAATGCTACATCCAATACCATCATCTAACTTCTCCAAATCTTTTGGAACTTTAGATGCCAAGGTTGCATCTAACTCATCATCAAACATATTTGTATTGTCCTCAATAGGACTATCAACATGATCACCAATAGCTCCATCAACTCCATCAACTTTATCAGCATCTAACCCAGCCTTCATACCCAAAAGTCTCTCAACAATATCATCGACCATACGATGAACCTCTGGTTGCGCAAAAAACCTTTGTGTCTCTGATAACATAGGAGAATTTCTCACATCATCTTCTGCACTTGTTGTATTTTTCTTCATTATAGAAGTAAAATGATCAATGTGGAATCTTGAAACCACATCCAAATCCCTCTGGAAAATTAACATGGCTTCATGAAGATCCTTTAAAAGGAAACAACAAAAGTATTAACTTATGTGCAAAATAAGTCACCTAATCTAAACAACAAGTTATCTAACAACAATAATAAAATAAATGTTAAAAAATGTATATAATAAAGTAAACTAATTCAGACAAAATGTTAAAAAATATATATAATAAAGTAACTAATGGAATACAGTAGTTCACTAATATAATAAGTTTGGATTACTTGAGTCTAGGGATAATAAGTTTCACTAAGCTAAGTTTAAGAATAATCATTTAGTGGATAAAGTTAACTAATGCAGACAAAATGTTAACAAATGTATATAATAAAGTAACTAATCCAATAAAATGGTTTCCTAATATAAAATTACAATAGTTCATGCAAATAACAAGTTAACTAATGCATACAATGCAATAACTAATGTTGTAAAAAATTTAAAAAACGTAGAATTGATATAATAAAAAAATAATAGACTTACATCCTTTGACAACGCTTGTATTTCCTCATTAATTGATACTCCATCAGGAGGCACAAATTGAATGGCACGCTGGTTAAGAGGAAATGAAGTACCACCTTGCTCAGGATGAGAACCACTAACACATGCACCGTCCATAACAGAAGGTTGCTCATTGGCAACAGTAGCCCCAAGAGGAGGTTGTTGAGCAGCGTCGGCAACAGGGTCGACAACTGGTGGCTGTTGAGCAGCGTTGCTGGCAGAACAAGCACCATAACCCACCCGAGCACAAACTGGATAAGTGTTCAAAACAACATGGACATTCCCAAACCCAGCCATACTTTCCTCGTACACTCGAGCACTTACAACCTCATCAACCCAGTGTTTGATTAATGGTAAATCAGTAGGGGCAGCATTGCCTTGGAATTTGAGGTAGTGCAAGTAAACAATTTGAAGAAACAACGAACACCCACCCAAAAATTCATTTTTTTCATTCCTCAAATAACGTTTACAAGCTTTACAAAGACAATAAAAAACATACTTACACCAATCTAATTTCTTGATGTTCTCAACATTATCAACAGCTTTCAAAAGCTTCACATCCACACTACGATTTGAAACTGGAGAAAAAAAATGCCAAACACATATACAACAAAGAACTTCATAAAAGCCTCATCCCATTCCCTATAGCTCAACACACATGGCATTATAAAGAAGATGCAAAGGAATGGTATTATCCCCTTTAATACCAACCCAATCCTTCCACTGAGCATAAATTTCCCTATCATGATGTTTAGCTGCTCGAGAAGTCTCCACAAAATCACACCCAATCTCTCTCGACAGATAAAACACATCAAACACAAAATCGGAATCTAACTGCAACATGTAATCACTTCCCTCACCAATTTTCAACATACGACTATAAGGATTGAAATTCTTCACCAACCAAGGCATTAAAATCTTTGAAAATTCAGTCAAACGTAAATCAAGCAAACCACCAAAATCAATTTCTTTAACAGCAGAAACTTGTTCCGTAGACAACTTGGAAACCAACTCAACAACAAAATGTGGACGACATGAAGTAACAAATGACCTGCAACATATTTGCAACATAATGTTCAAATAGACAAACCATCACAAAATCATGTAAAACCATAACTAAATCATGTGAAACCATAACTAATGGTATAATAAACATAACACCAATCACATATTAACTAAAGAATGAAATAAGCTAACTAAATGATGCCCGGCCATAACTAATAAAGAAAAGTAATATTCGTTTATAAAATTTCAAGAAATCTCAAACATGGAACATGATTTACAATTAATAATTAAATAAATACGACTAATAGTATAATAAACACAACTAATAAGACAATAAGTACAACAAACTTATTAAAATACAAAAAAAAAACAAAAAAAAAAAGTAAAAGAGAACAAACCTAGGGATGTCAACAAATCCTTCCCCACCACCAACAACTGAAAGTGGTCCACTAATTGGATTTTCCATACGAGATTTCTTCACCTTTTTGTTACAACCATCAACATCAGCGTTATCATCCCCACAAGGGCCCAGTTGCATGTTGGATACTCTACAAAAATGACGAGATATCAGACACAATTGTAGCAAGAAATACCTAAAAATGAAATGAAAGAGAACAAACCTTTCCCTTCGCGCTTTCTTTTAAACACAACCATAACCTTCTCTTTCTTTTCACTGGGTAAAGAACGCTTTTTAACAATTTCTTTCGTGATCTTCTCAGTAGGTGCAGAAGCCTTCTTGGAAATTGGTTTGACATTAGCAGGTGCATAAGCTTTCCTGCCACTCAAATAGTGTTTCTTCGAAGTCGAATGTTTCCTCCCCATCTCAAACCCTAAAACCCGAAAATAAAAGAAGAAAAAACGAAGCAAGAATAGAAGAAAATGGAAGAAGAACAAAGAAAAGTATAAGCAAAAGTAGAAAATGGAAAAAGATTTGGGTTGAAAATGGTCGAAAATGGTCGAAGTATGAGAGACTTAGATAGAGAAATGTCATGTTCTAGAAACATGAGGAATGAAGAAGAAAGTTGATATTAAGCGCTTGGGCTCCGTTCAAATTGCTTCGCTTGGACCTGTTACTGCTCTTGGGCTCCGTTTTCTTCTGCACTTGGACTGCGTTATGTTGGACTTGGACGGCCTCACGTTAAGACTGACGTGAGACCGTCTTTTATAAGAATTTGCGTTATATTTGAATGAACAACATATTATTTGTTCATTATTGTTCCCGTGCATGTAAGCACATTTATTTTATCACTGACCCGTGCATATAGATATGCATAATTGCATATGACCAGGCCATAGTGGGACAACTTAATAAATAATAAGATTTTTTATTTATAATCATAATTATTGACAGATATATGTAATTTGTTCATATTAAAATTAACTCGTGCATTGCACAAGCTTCAAAAACTAGTCATCATATATATATATATATATATATATATATATATATATATATATATATATATATATATATATATATATATATATATATATATATATATATATATATATATATATATATATATATATATATATATATATATATATATATATATATATATATATCTGTGTGTGTGTGTGTGTATAGTGGAATGTAGCTGAAATTACCAATCATAGATAATATTTCCCTAATACTGTATTCATTTTCAATCATTTGTTGTATTTCAAAAAAAGTCTACAAAAAATACATTGTACGTGTATAAATACATTCAAATTGAAAATAGAATTTACGCCTCCTCTCCCCTTTTTTCTCTCTTCTCTCTCCACTTCCACAAAACCCTAATTTTCCACCTAAGGGCTACCGCCACCCTTTTGGGCGGTGGTAAGCCCTTTTTCTCCTTTTGTTACTAGTTTTTTATGTTAGTGTTTCTAATAAATTTTAATCTCTCTCTAATGGAAAGTTTTTCTACCCATATATTGGGTTTTATCTCTCTCCGTGTGAGAGTTTGGAGACTTTGTTTTAAATTTTTTGTGTAATTCAAGAGGTTAATTTGTTGATCGAAATTTGTGCGGGGTTGCAACAGATGTCAATACTTCGTTTACAATCACTTGAATTGAATCCAGTTCTACTTCAAAACTACAAAAGATCGACAGACCTCCTTGTAGAAGGCTGCATCAAACAGCGATGTGAAAGAAGAGGGTTTTCAGAAGTGTTAGATATACTCAACGATCGTGGTTTTGTCATATTAGAATTGTATTTATTTCATTTTGATATGTATTTGTTTAGTTTTGACTTCTATTGTAGATGTCGTATGACTTTCAATCAATGAATTAATTTTAATTTAAAAAAAAACATTCAAATCGAAAACTACACTAATAACGAACTATTTCTTTTTTCTTTATTAAGTAGTTGACATACTATCATACACATGACAATCCTTATGCAATCTCAAAAGTTATGGTTAAAAGAGTAGACATCGCTCCTTTTCTGCGTTTATTCTGATAATTTTCTTTTTTTCTTTGAATGGATCATATCTATACTCTAAAATATCCATGACAATCCTTATGCAATAATGTACCTTCCTTCCAAATGATCCTAGTACTCAAGTCTGACTAATAACACTCCAAATATATTCTCAATACCTAAACATACATCAAAAACACCAATTATAAGCCAAAATATGAGTAAAATAGCATAACTTAAGTAATCAATGCAGATATGAAACCATAAATGCTCTAATATATGCACCTAATTAAAAATAGTATATGTAAACATGACACATCAATAATTTCCAAACGAAAATAATCTTCCTCTTTTTTATTGAAACCCTAGAATCAAACAAATTCTTTTCATCGATAGCAATTAGCCAATTAGAAACACAATTATATTAAACAAATATTCTATACATACATTATAACGTAGAAATTCCATATACATTATCCGATTAATTAATAGGTAATTAGTTGCGTGGCGTGGGATAACGATTGTATAGGATATGTTAGGTCATTGATTAAAATGTGAATCTATAGCTACCTACTTAAGGACTCAAGTACTAAAAGTGCTTATCGAGCGAGTCGTTCACGAGCTGTCTAATGCTCAACTCGGCTCGTTAAGGTTTCAAGTTGAGCTCGAGTTGCTTTTGAGAAGATATACTTGATGAGTTCCCCTAAATTATTCGCAATAAAATCTCCTCTATTATTTTATTAATCTATTACCTTATGTATTTAACGTAAAGGTCTTGATTTTGACAGTACTTTAAAGTAGCTTACAAATAATGATTAAAAATTTATCGAGCAGCTCACAAGCTTATCATGCCGAGTTTAGGCTAGGTCACTTCGGCTCACTAATGTATCGAGTTGAGTTCGAGCTCAGGTCGAGTCAACTCGAGTTAAGCGCTGACCGAGTCCAGTCCAAGTTGATCAAATGCTCAACTCAATTAGCACCCTTGTAAGCGAACTGTGAAAGTCCAGATTCCAATCCAATACAGTCCAAACTTATCGGACTGAATTGGACTGAAATTCTTTTGGTGGACTTGAACTCAAATTTGTGAGTCCAAAGGTTTTCGAACTGGACTTGAACTCAACCTTGTAGAGTCCAAAGTCCAATCCAGATCAACTATTTTATTAGCATATATATATATATATATATATATATATATATATATATATATATATATATATATATATATATATATATATATATATATATATATATATAGTCCAAAGTTACCCTCTTATACATAATCTTCAACACCAAATAGTTGATTGTCTTATCTTGGTACCATACTTACCCTCTTGTTACATAAATCTAAACCCTAAATAGTCTAAAGTTACCCTATATTAGTTGTTGTGTGCGTGTGTACACTATTGCAGATGGGTCCTTAAATATTTCAAGGTGTCATATTCATTATTATTTTGGGACTCGGGTCTGTTATTTTGCAACTTGCATGTTATTATATACTTCCTCCATTTCTCAATAAGTGAAACACTTCCCTTATTTGGCATATTCACAATAAGTGCAACCAAGCTATATGCAAAAAAAGTTCATATTACAATTTTGCCATTATTAAATTAACACAACCACTCACCTAACAAACATTAATTTATCACCTATCCACCTAACAACAATTAATGATCTAACCTTTCCCTCCCTTTTTGTCCCCCTCCCCCCCCCAAACATCGATTTTTTTTAACTCTCTCTCACATTCTCGATTCTTCTTAAAAGTTCTTAAACCTCTCTCTTTCTCTCCCCTCAATTATTGAGAGCTCTTTAAAGAACCTTAATTTTCAAATCTCTTTCTGCCTCTAACCCTAGGGTTCCTTTCTATCTCTTCAACACAATTTGACTCTGCGATTCTCTCTCTCCTTCATAAGAACCCTACTTTTCACTCTTCTCCTCTCTGTGACTCATTCTGTCAAGAACCCTAATTTTCTGGGCATTTACATTGTGACTAGAGATCGGGATAATTTTCCAGCGCTTTTAGTTGTAGATCTGATATGGCCTCTGATGATACATGCGAGTTGCTATTCGAAGAATTCGGAATCGGATCAGAAGAGGAGTCTTGGTTGCTGCATAAGTTGGATCGTTATAACAACGACTCCTCTTAAAATTCATCTTTGAACTTGACTTATGTTCGCCGGAAGTCTGAGACACCGATTTTGAAGTTACAGACACCAGAGCTTCATTTCATTTCTAAAGATGAAGCATCTAGTTCTGGGTTCACTTTAAGGACGAAAATAATTTTTGATGATTCCAGTCCCCTCAAAAATTGATGTTGAAGATAGTGATGATTTAGCATGGGTTTGGTAAATCTGGCGATGTTGCTGATGTCGATCAGTCTTCCAAAGAAGCTTATCTGCCAAAAACTTCATTGCAAAACCCTAAAAAAAATGGTTCTCTAGAAAAATGATGTTGCATTGTCCCTAATGGTGAAATGTTCTTAAACTCTTGTCTATTTTCAATTTTTTGATAATTAATCTGTGTGAATTCATGTGTGTGGCTTTGAATTCTTGTTAGATCAATTAGGGTTTCAGATTTAATTTGTGGCTTTGATGTTGGTTTTTTTAGATTATTTATGCTGGTTGTTGATGATCTTTCATTGTGGGTTAGGATTGATGTTAGTTCAATATGATTTGACTTATTGTTAGTTGAATTAGGGTTTCATATTTGTGGCTTTGATGTTGGTTTCATTGTATCATGTTTGCTGATTGTTGATGATCTTTGATTGTGGGTTAGGATTGATGTTATGTCAATATGATTTGACTTGTTATTAGTTAAATTAGAGTTTCATATTTATGGCTTTGATGTTGGTTTTTTTGTATCATGTTTCCTGGTTGTTGATGATCTTTGATTGTGGGTTATGATTGATGTTAGTTCAATATGATTTGACTTGTTAGTTCAATTAGGGTTTCATATAATCTTGGATCATGTTGAGGCGTGTTAGTATCATGTTTGCTGGTTGTTGATGATCTTTGACTGTGGGTTAGGATTGAGGTATGTTCAATATGATTTGACTTAGCTTATTGTTAGTTGAATTAGGGTTTCAGATTTATGGCTTTGATGTACGTTGGTTTTTTTTTTGTATCATGTTTGCTGGTTGTTGATGATCTTTGATTGTGGGTTAGGATTGATGTTAGTTCAATATGATTTGACTTGTTAGTTCAATTAGGGTTTCATATAATCTTGGATCATGTTGAGGCATGTTAGTATCATGTTTACTGCTTGTTGGTGATCTTTGAATGTGGGTTAGGATTGAGGCATGTTAGTTTATCATTGATTGTTGGTTATGTTTGTTATTATCTGATTTGTGATAGATCTTGTGAGTTGTCTTGTTATATAGTCCATCTCCCAATCTGACACAGGTACGTTCCCAGATGGGGTGAGATGCTCACATGACAATGGTTTGTTATGTGTCATTCCACCCCATTTGGGAGACGTATTTGTTAATGGTTTGGTTAATGGAATGGTTTCGTATTCAATTTGATTGGGAAGAAGATGTTGAAAAAAAGGTTGGAATAATGGTCATGTGAGTTTAATGCATGAAAATGTTTTAATAAGGTTTGGTTCTCAATGATGTGAAATTCATTACATTCTTTACACAAACTACATATAGTTGCCCTAGCTTGTATGCCACCCAGAGTAGCAATTGTTAACATTTGAAGAGGCAAAAATAAGGGGTAATTAACCTTGTGAGATGTCTTGTTTTATGATTGAAAACATTGACCCGAGAGGTTTAATATCCTCTATGATGAAGGAGGTCATTTATGATGTAGATTTTGTACAAGACCTCACTAGTTAGCCCAAAAACCCTACTGCCACTCATGTTTCAACTGTTGTTCTG
The DNA here is from genome assembly GCA_947648045.1 of Beta corolliflora. NCBI lineage: Eukaryota > Viridiplantae > Streptophyta > Magnoliopsida > Caryophyllales > Amaranthaceae > Beta > Beta corolliflora. The sequence continues at coordinate 92,276 of CANSZD010003792.1, read as the reverse complement.
TTTAGGAGGCTACATCTATAGTCATGTTTGTTGTTTGTATGGGTGATTGGTGACTTCCTGAGAGGACAACCTGAAAAAGATTTTGTTTGTTTTGGTTCCCTTTACATGTATCACCAAATGGAAACCAAATGATGATTTTGTTTCCACAAAAAATTCCATTCATATTCACTTTTACTAAATGTTTCCCTTTACAAAATGTTTATCCTTTACAAAAAGTTGATACACCAAACCCTAAGTCTCCTAAAGCACATGTTGTTGTTGAGTTGGTTTTGTGATGAGTCTTCTATGATATGCTCTGTGATGTGTGATCTGCCTAGCTTCTACACCTCCTCTGGACCAAGGACCATACCATCCCACATAGGGTCTGGACCATTGATTATGTCTTGATTGAGGAAATTAATTGTGTTAGTTAACAACTCATTAGAAACTTCTACATAAGTTGGTAAATGACCAAATCTATCCAGTTTTCTCTTGCCTTTGTGGGGATTTTTGTAATTATTTCCACCCTTTACCTTCAATATTTCAGCCATGACATACATTAGGTGCAACCAAGTATACTTGATCAACTTGGGATCATAGATGTTATAGGCATCCTCTACACTTTGAACCAACTTAGCAACTGTGTCTGGGAATGCTTGGTGTTGTATAGACTGTATTGCTGTAAAAAAAACCTAAGTCAAGTATGTTGAGATCTGGGGACTGAGCTGGTTGTTGGATTAGGTTAATGTCAAACCCATCCTATTTTGCTGCTTCTAACCACACCATTTGGTGCTATGTGTGGTATGGCATTAGACTGTTGTATCCAAATAGTTTTGCATCCAAAAATTGGCCACTTAGCCCTGATTGCTGGCAACAAAGTGTTTTATAAGCATGTCCTTGATGGTTTCCTTGGTGATACTCTATTTAGCTTTCAATTCTAAAGCGCCCCTTTCTCTATTGTTGTTCCTTCTTTAGGCTGCCACTTCATCAATAAATGGGTAAATGCCTATTTTACCATCATATATACAGACCCCCATTATCATCAAAAATGGGTCTTGAAATCCCTCATAAACATGACCTTTGCTGTAAAGTATTTTGACTGACATGTTCTGCATGGATCTTCCTCTTCTGATAATCGATAGAACCTCTGTGTTATCTTGCTCATGAAAAACCATTTTTCATGTGTATCATATTGTAAAGCATGTCAAACCTTGGTTTCTCTGTTACTGTCCTTGGGATTATGTGTGACAGAATAAACAGCAGTCTTGTGGTTTTGTGTTTATCTGTGAGTTTTGGTTTGATGGAATTTGTATGGCATCTAAGAATACCCCTCTTGATTAGCCTATACATTGTTAATGGACTAACTTCCAAAGCTGTAGTAAAGGACCTGATTGTGGTCCTCTGCTTCAGTGGGACCTCTCTTAGTTCTTCCTCTCCCAACAGTAAAAACTTCCTCCCATAGTTGCCAGCTTTCTTGCTCGCAACATTGACCTCAGCCCCACTTCATTTCTGATGTTTAGCTACTCTCCACAATTTGAAAAGTATTGTTCTACTAATTGCATACTTTAAGGCTACACTCTTGACACAACCTCTTAGTAAGGACAAGTCATGTGATACTTGTGAAAATAGATCAATTTATGACCTATCTTCTCATGTTGTTAGGTAAATTAGGTTTTTTGCCTAAGTTGCAATTAGTGTCATTAGCAATAATGTTTCCATCTTCCATTTCAGTTTCTATATCATCAGAGTCAAAGAAATATCATAGCTCTGCATCATCCTCAACATCATCAACTCCATTCATATATGACTCCAAAAACAGTAGCTCATCAACATCAATGTCTCCTTCCTGATGTTCTTCCTAATGTTTTTGAAGCTGCAGCAGCTCCTCTTCACACATTTCAAAAAAATCCCCTACTCCACTTGATAAAATCCACTACTCTAACACCCCATCTTCCATGGCATCAAATTAATTACAGTGTTGTGTGTGCTTGTGTTGGAATTTTTAAAAAAAGACTTATGTGCTTGTGTGTGCAAGTTAGTGTGTTCAGTTGTGAATTTTAAATTTCTATTGTAAGTGTGCGCTGATGTGTGATCAGAAGTGGAAATGAGGAAAAATTTTCTATCAACTATTGCATAAATAGGGTTGTACAAAAATTTTGGTGGGAAATGCCCCAAAAGTCCCCTTTAAATATGAAAGTGAATATATTTGAAAAAGTTAGCCAAAATTCAAATTTTGGAGAAAAAGTAAGCCAAAATTCAAATTTTGGAGCAAAAGTTAAAGTTCCCTCCTTTTTTAATTTGGAGGAAAAAAACTGGGTACACTCACTCTTAGTGACCCACGTGTTGTTGCTTAAAAATCTTAATTGCTTTACTAATATGTGGTCCCAACTTTCTCTCTCTACCCTTCTTGGTATGTGTGTAATTTCTCTATGTTTCACTTATTGTGAAACGGTGGAAGTACTTTAGAACTCTTATGAAATGGGTGTAGTTACTTACATGGAATGTTGTTATTAATTTTAATGTATTTATACTTCGTTTTGCTCCAAAACTAATTTTGCAATAAGGAGCTTAATTTTCAAATTTCAATCATAAGAAAACGATTTGAACCTAATATTTGAAAACATAAAGTCTTGGGTATAACTGTTACACCATAATCTATGGTGTAACAACCCAACTCACACGTGCGAATTTCTCAATGAATTCACTAGGTTAACTCATCACCACCATTTTCCAGCAAATTTCGAACTCAATTTTCTCTCTCTTCCATCCCCACTTTCTCTCTCTCTCCTCGAACCTCCTGTGCACAACCAATTCTTGTTCATTTTTCGATCTTATCGTCGTCTTCCGTCAATTGAGTTGCTTTCACACGTTCAATGAGTTGATTTCCGTCGTCTTTTCCCGCGATTTTGACACCAGGTAGAACTTCTTCTACTGATATCGACGAACTTCAATCTCCTTATTCGGGATTTTTGCCTTAAAACAACGAACTATACAAATCTGGCCGTCTTTGAAGCCTTCTTTTACTGATATCGACGAACTTCGATCTCCTATGAGGAAACAGAACACACATCCTTCATTTTTGTCTCCAGTTTCATCATCTTCTAATTAATTTCTCTCTGTTCCTCCGCCATTAATAATTAATCTTGAAAATTCATTCCGAAATTCATTTCGGAAATTGATTTGGAAAAAAACATCGGAAATTGATTTCGAAATTGTTTATGCGAAACTATTGTTAGAGGTCATGTTGCTCAGGTGTCGTGCCCTGGTGCGTGGTGGCGTGAGCTTTGACGGCTGCGTTCTGGTGCAGCGTGGGGTGAGAGGAGGTGAGGTGGTGAATATGGGTGGTGGATAGCTGAAGGTCATGTTTTGAGGGGCAGGAGAGAGAAATATATTACTAAGTTCATAATGACATGTGTGCAATGTTGATAAATAATGACATGAAAGTGATAATGAAAATTATGAAATGGGGGAAAGTTTGCTCAATAGTGACACAAACATGAGAAATAATGACACATAAATGAGATATAATGACACATAAATAAGGAGTTGACAAATAATATAAAAAAAGGTCTAAATGATATAATTTTGCTCTATGATGACATAAAAATAAGTAATAATGACACAGAGATAAGATGTTTAATGACACATAAATTAGGAGTTGACAAATAATATCAAAATAGGTTTAAATGATACACAAATTTGATCAATAATGACATACATATGAGTAATAATGACACATAAATAAGGAGTTGCAAATATTACCAAAATAGGTTTAAATGATACGAGTTTGCTCAATAATGACATAAAAATGAGTAATAATGACACATAAATGTGTAATAATGATATGGCATAAGAAGTTGACAAATAATATTAAAATATGTTCAAATGGTACAAGTTTGCTCAATGAAGACATAAAAATGAGTAATAATGATATGGTACATAAAAATGTGACAAATAATATTAACATAGGTTTAAATGATTCAAGTTTGCTTAATAATAACATAAAAATGAGTAATAATGATACAAAAATGAGTAGTAATGACATGGTAAAAATATCTCTATGATATAATTAGAAGGTCTTGTTTAGCACTAAAATTAAGTTGGAATCAAACCATATCCATAGATTACAAATACAAGAATTTGTTTGCTACACTTTTCACATATTTACTTGAAAAAATCCACACTAGTGGAAAAAAACGGAAGGGTTGCGGTCAAAACAGCCCTAAGGGCTGCGTTTTCGGCCAGCAGCCCTTTCCATAGCAGCCCTTCACTAAAAGTGAAGGGTTGCGGTTTAGGCCAAAAAACGCAGCCCTTCCATATTGGAAGGGCTGCGGTTTTGGGCCTAAAACGCAGCCCTTCTTTGTACAAAGGGCTGCAGTTTTGACCAAAACCGCAGCCCTTGTGACCCAAAAAAATAAAAAATAAAATATTTTTTTTTTGCATTTTTTTAGTCCTAAATATATCAAAAAATCGAGAACATCACAAATTTTATGAACGCAATTTCATTAGCGTAGCAGAAATAGTATACACAAACTTTCACAACATCCCAGTATTACACACACATAAAACATAGAACATCAAAAAAAACACAGCCAGTAAATCCCAGTATCACAAACAAAAAAACAGAGAACCCTAAGAAACTCAATCACACATCCAAATAGCCTCAAACCATTTTCGTAATCCCAAAACCTCATTATCATTAACTTATATCAACACATTAAACCAACCAAAATCAATAAACGACTAATTTCAACAATAAACACCACCGAAAATCAATCACAACGCACCAATCCAATCTCAACAAAACAGAATGTACCAAAAACCAAACCTAGCTCTAGATTTACCTCTACCACGCACTAAAAACCAAATCAAAAATCCAATCTCAGCGCAATATTCTTTAGGTGCGTGCGACATTGGTGCAAAATAAAATTCCAAAACAATGACAAATTAAACCTCACAAAATAAAATAAAGTAAAAAAACCTAAAATTCCGGCGACGATGGTGCACGCGACGAGAGTGAAACGACGAGATCTGGGCAGCGACGACGAAGGCATGTCGAAGAAGATTCCGGCGATGTTGGTGCCCCGACGAGAGCGAAACGAAGCTTCAATTCCGCGACGTGTTGTGCGCGACGTGATGGTGCGCGACGTGAGCGACGAGGAGGAGAGGGCTGGTGGATCCCCTCTTTGTGCGACGGCGACGAGGAGGAGAGGGCTGCTGGATCCCCTCTTTGTGCGACGGCGTTGAGAGATGGGAGAGAGAGGGAAATCTCGGACGGCGTTGAGAGAGAGAGAGACAGGATGAGTGAGAGGGGAATTTCAGACGGGTTGAGTGAGAGAGCAGAGGAAAGGGAAACCTAAATCCCTGGCCTCTTAGCTTTGAGCGCGCTCCTTTTAAATTAAAAGCCCAACCCATTAAGGGCTACGTTTTTGGGCTAACCGCAGCCCTTTTATTGAAGGGCTGCGGTTTCCTTGAAAACCGCAGCCCTTCATACTGTACGTAGGGCTGCGGTTTCTGGCTAACTGCAGCCCTTCACTAAAAGGGCTGCGCTTTACTTGAAAACCGCAGCCCTTCATACACGAAGGGCTGCGTTTTCCAAAAAACGCGGCCCTTCCTTTTTTTTCCCCTAGTGCCATATACCAGCATCACAAAATGTAGGATAATGAAAAGAGTGAGTCATGAATCTGAAACCCTAACTCAAGAACAACAAGAAGATGGCATTCTTCAATGGCTTCTGCACCATTTTCTCTCTCTCTCTCCTCCTAAGTCATCAATCATTATTACTCGATCTCGAATATGAAAGCAGCAAACTCCGATCTCCGGTGCGTGAAATCTCGAATATGAAGCAAAATCATGAAGAAATTGCAGTCGAAGGTCGAACACGGACGTCGTTGAAGGCCGTAAAAGCTTCTACACCATTTTATTTCTCTCCTCCTGAGTCCAAGAACGTTGAAAGTCGAACACGAAGACCTTTCGAAGCTTCCATGAAAAGCTGAACTCGATCTTACTCAATTGTCGTCGAAGGTCGAACACGACGCCATTGAAGGCTGTCGAAGCTTCTGCGCCATTTTCTCTCTTTCCTCTCGAGTCCAAGAATGTTGAAAGTTGAATGCGAAGACCTTTCGAAGCTTCCATGAAACACTGAACTCAATCTTACTCTCTGAACTGACGATTCTATGTCCTTCGTTGATGAAGTTCTGATGCTTCTTTCCGCCGAATTCAATTCGCCCGCGCCGGAGATCGCCTGTAACAAACGCTGATGAGATCGCTAGAAGATGATGATCATCATGATTGTGCCAGAATCAAGAGATTGAAACTTGAAGATGAGAAGATTGAAGAACGCTAATATGGCCACAATTTCAATTTTCTCCATTTTTTCAAGATGAGGGAGGAGAGACTGAGAGGAGGGAAAAGATGGAATGATGTGTTCTTCTATTTCACACGTTACACCCAAGATGCTTTCAAGGTAAAAAGAATCAATATCATATCATATCATATCATATCATATTATATCATATCATATAACTAATATATAAAGTAGAGTACAAAAGCCAGATCGCGAGGCCGCGACATTTGGCAAGCCATATCACGAGGCTGCGACATTTGGCAAAACCCATATCACGAGGCCGCGACATTTGGCGTCCTCATTGGTGGACGCCATTTGTCGCGCTCATTAAGTGCCATGTCATATTTTTTTTAATATAAATAGAGTTCTTAATTGATTAAAATACAAATAGAGTTTAGGATAAGAATAAATAGAGTTGGGTTCACAATGAAAAACTAAAATATAGTAAATTGATTATAACTTTTGATATATAGTTCGTAAAATTATAATTTTTGTACCATTAGAAAATGTTTAAAAAGTACTTTAAAATAAGATCCATTTATACTACATCTAAAAGTTTATATTAAAGTAACCTATAAAAGGAAACATTGACTATATACTAACGTATTAAAGTAACCTACTACAATTGGAATTAGCGATTCAATTAACCTACTGCAATTGGAATTAGGAATTCAATTAGAATTAGGATTGTTATAAGATATTCAATTAGAATGTGGTCGCCATTTATATAAAGCAGAGTACAAAAGTCAGCTCACGGGGTCGTGACATTTGGCGTTCTCATTGGACGCAATTTGTCGCGCTCATTAATTGCCATGTCATATTTTTTTTGAATATAAATAGAGTTCTAAATTGATTACAATACAAATAGAATTTAGGATAAAAATAAATAGAGTTGCGTTCACAATGAAAAACTTAAATATACTAAATTGATTATAACTTTTAATATATATTTCGTAAAATTATAATTTTTGTACCATTGGAAAGTGTTTAAAAAGTACTTTAAAATAAGATCCATTTATACTATATTTAAAATTTTATATTAAAGTAACATATAAAAGGAAATATTGACTATACTAACGTATTACAGTGACCTACTGCAATTGGAATTAGCGATTCAATTAGAATTAGGGTTAAAGTATAAAAGTAACCTACTGCAATTGGAATTAAGGATTCAATTAGAATTAGGGTTGGTCGCGACATTTGGCGTCCTCATTGGACGCCATTTGTCGCGCTCATTAAGTGTCATGTCATATTATTTTCGGTTTTTTCACCATATACCCCTGACAAATTTTTTTTTGCACCATATACCCTTTCAACTTTTGAAATTCACCATATACCCCCTACCTTTCAAAAAATACATCGACTTACCCTTTTGACTAACGGTGTTAGACTTCCGTTAGTCATTAGGCCATTCGTCCTAACCCTAATCTAATTCACTAACTTGGGCCCTAACCCTAACCACTAACTTGGGCCCTAACCCTAACCACTAACTTGGGCCCTAACCCTAACCACCCCTTACCCCACTGCACCAACCACCCCCTAACCACCACCCCATCACCACCACCTCCCCTCTCCCTCCCCTTCCCCCGCCGACCCCCTCCCCCTCCCCCTTCCCACTCACCACCACCTCCCCTCCACCTCCCTTCCCCCGCCGACCCCCCCCCTTCCCCCGTCACCACCACCTCCCATCCCCTTCCCCTCGCTGCGTGAACCCCTCTCCCCTCCCCTTCCCCTATCGCGAACCCCCTCCCCTTCCCCTTCCCCTGCTGCGCGAACCCCCTCCCCTCCCCTTCCCCTGTCGTGAAGCCCCCTCCCCTACCCCGCCCCCCCTCCTCGCCACAACGAACCCGTAAAATCGAAAATCTAACTTCGAACTTCAAACAAGACCCATAAAATCGAACTTCATGCCCATAAAATCGAACGTTTGGTGCGATTTTTTTCCAGATCTCGAGTAGGAGAATGATTATTTGTCATTTTACTCAAGTTTGGTGCGATTTTGGGGTGCTTTAAGACCGATTTTTGGGCATTTTATTAAGTTCGAGATTTTCGAACTTTTCGAGCGTTTTTCCGCGCTATTCTTCTCCGGCGAGGATCGCTAAGTTTACAGGGGAGGGGAAATTGAGTCGTGGGATGCGAGGGGGTGGGGGAGGGGCCTGGGGGAGTGGGGAGGGGGCTTCGGGGTGGTGGGGAGGGGGTGGACATCGGGGGTGGTGGGGGTAAGGGGTGGGGAGAGTGGGTGGGTTCTTTGGGTAAGGGGGGGGGGAGTGGGTGGGGTAAGGGGTGGAGGTGTGGTTAGGGTTAGGGTTAAGGTTAGGGTATTAGATTAGGGTTAGGGTTTGGTATAGGTTTAGGGTAGTTAATTAGGGTTAGAGGGGGGGATTAGGGGTTAATGACTAACGGCGTTAGCCTTCCGTTAGTCAAAAGGGTAAGTCGATGTATTTTTTGAAAGGTGAGGGGTATATGGTGAATTTCAAAAGTTGAAAGGGTATATATGGTGCAAAAAAAAAATTGTCAGGGGTATATGGTGAAAAAACCGTATTATTTTTTAAATATAAATAGAGTTCTAAATTGATTAAAATACAAATAGAGTTTAGGATAAGAATAAATAGAGTTGGGTTCACAATGAAAAACTTAAATATAGTAAATTGATTACAACTTTAAATATAGTTCGTAAAATTATAATTTTTGAACCATTGGAAAGTGTTTAAAAGTTATTTTAGAATAAGATCCATTTATAATATATTTAAAATTTTATATTAAAGTAACATATAATTTCTGCATGATAGAGTGAATGTCTGAATCATATAGTGAGAATCTGCATGCTATAGTGAGTGTCGAAATGATATAGTGGATTATTCAGAAATGATGTAGTTTCCGCATGATATAGTATGTTTCTGAATGATATAGTGAGTTTCTTCATGACATATAAATTAGAAACCAACGTCAAAGATAATGACAAAATCATATTATAACTTTTAGATTTATATAAAGCATAATACAAAAGCCAGATCGCGAGGCTGCGACATTTGACAAAAGTCATATCCCGAGGCTGCGACATTTGGCAAAAGTCATATCACGAGGCCGCGACATTTGGCAAAAGCCATATCACGAGGCCGCGACATTTGGCAAAAGCCATATCACGAGGCCGCGACATTTGGCAAAAGCCATATCACGAGGCCGCGACATTTGGCAAAAGCCATATCACGAGGCCGCGACATTTGGCAAAAGTCATATCACGAGGCCGCGACATTTGGCAAACCCCAGTGGTGGACGCCATTTGTTGCGCTCATTAAGTGTCATGTCATATTTTTTTTAAAATATAAATAGATTTATTAATTGATTAAAATACAAATAGAGTTTAGGATAAGAATAAATAGAGTTGGGTTCACAATGAAAAACTAAAATATAGTAAATTGATTATAACTTTTAATATATTGTTCGTAAAATTATAATTTTTGTACCATTAGAAAGTGTTTAAAAAGTACTTTAAAATAAGATCCATTTATAATATATTTAAAATTTTATATTAAAGTAACCTATAGAAGGAAACATTGATTATATACTAACGTATTAAAGTAACCTACTGCAATTGGAATTAGCGATTCAATTAACCTACTGCAATTGGAATTAGGGATTCAATTAGAATTAGGATTGTTATAAGATATTCAATTAGAATGTGGTCGCCATTTATATAAAACATAGTACAAAAGCCAGCTCACGAGGTCGTGACATTTGGCGTTCTCATTGGACACCATTTGTCGCGCTCATTAATTGCCATGTCATATTTTTTTTAATATAAATAGAGTTCTAAATTGATTACAATACAAATAGAATTTAGGATAAAAATAAATAGAGTTGCGTTCACAATGAAATACTTAAATATACTAAATTGATTATAACTTTTAATATATAGTTCGTAAAATTATAATTTGTGTACCATTGGAAAGTGTTTGAAAAGTACTTTAAAATAAGATCCATTTATACTATATTTAAAATTTTATATTAAAGTAACATATAAAAGGAAATATTGACTATACTAACGTATTACAGTGACCTACTGCAATTGGAATTAGCGATTCAATTAGAATTAGGGTTAAAGTATAGAAGTAACCTACTGCAATTGGATTAGGGATTCAATTAGAATTAGGGTTGGTCGCGACATTTGGCGTCCTCATTGGACGCCATTTGTCGCGCTCATTAAGTGTCATGTCATATTATTTTTCAGTTTTTTCACCATATACCCCTGACAAATTTTTTTTTGCACCATATACCCTTTCAACTTTTGAAATTCACCATATACCCCCTACCTTTCAAAAAATACATCGACTTACCCTTTTGACTAACGGTGTTAGACTTCCGTTAGTCATTAGGCCATTCGTCCTAACCCTAATCTAATTCACTAACTTGGGCCCTAACCCTAACCATTAACTTGGGCCCTAACCCTAACCACCCCATACCCCACCGCACCACCACCCCTAACCACCACCCCATCACCACCACCTCCCCTCCCCTTCCCCGCCGAACCCCTCCCCCTCCCCTTCCCCCGTCACCACCACCTCCCCCTCCCCCTCCCTTCCCCCACCGACCCCCTCCCCTTCCCCCGTCACCACGACCTCCCCTCCCCTTCCCCTGTGCGCGAAACCCCCTCCCCTTCCCTGGTCGCGAACCCCCTCCTCCCCCTTCCCCTTCCCCTGCTGCGAAAACCCCCTCCCCTTCCCCTCGCCGCGAACCCCTCCCCCTCCCTTCCCCTTCCCTCTGCGCGAACTCCCTCCCCTTCCCCTCGTCGCGAAGCCCCCTCTCCTACCCCCAAGAGCCCCCCCTCCCGCCACAAAGAACCCGGAAAATCGAAAATCTAACTTCGAACTTCAAACAAGAGCCTCATAAAATCGAACTTCAAGCCCGGAAAATCGAACGTTTGGTGCGATTTTTTCCGGATCCCGAGTAGGAGAATGATTATTTGTCATTTTACTCAAATTTGGTGCGATTTTTGGGGTGCTTTAAGACCGCTTTTTGGGCATTTTAAGTTCGAGATTTTTGAACTTTTCGAGCGTTTTTCCGGGTTGTTCTTCTCCTAGGTGAGGATCGCTAAGTTTACGGGGAGGGGAAATTGAGTCGTGGGATGCGAGGGGGGGGGGGAGAGGGCTGCGGGGGAGTGGGGAGGGGGCTTCGAGATTGGTGGGGAGGGGGGGACTTCCCGGGGGTGGTGGGGTAAGGGGGTGGGGGAGTGGGTGGGTTCTGGGGTATGGGGTGGGGGAGTGGGTGGGGTAAGGGGTGGAGGGGTGGTTAGGGTTAGGGTTAAGGTTAGGGTATTAGATTAGGAATTAGGGTTAGGGTTTGGTATAGGTTTAGGGTAGTTAATTAGGGTTAGAGGGAGATTAGGGGTTAATGACTAACGGTGTTAGCCTTCCGTTAGTCAAAAGGGTAAGTTGATGTATTTTTTGAAAGGTGAGGGGTATATGGTGAATTTCAAAAGTTGAAAGGGTATATATGGTGCAAAAAAAAATTTGTCAGGGGTATATGGTGAAAAAACCGTATTATTTTTTAAATATAAATAAAGTTCTAAATTGATTAAAATACAAATAGAGTTTAGGATAAGAATAAATAGAGTTGGGTTCACAATGAAAACCTTAAATATAGTAAATTGATTACAACTTTTAATATAGTTCGTAAAATTATAATTTTTGTACCATTGGAAAGTGTTTAAAAATTATTTTAGAATAAGATCCATTTATAATATATTTAAAGTTTTATATTAAAGTAACATATAATTTTTGCATGATAGAGTGAATGTCTGAATCATATAGTGAGAATCTGCATGATATAATGAGTGTCGAAATGATATAGTGGATTATTCAGAAATGATGTAGTTTCCGCATGATATAGTATGTTTCTGAATGATATAGTGAGTTTCTTCATGACATATAAATTAGAAACCAACGTTAAAGATAATGACAAAATCATATTTTAACTTTTAGATTTATATAAAGCAGAATACAAAAGTCAGATCACGAGGCTGCGACATTTGACAAAAGTCATATCACGAGACTGCGATATTTGGCAAAAGCCATATCACGAGGCCGCGACATTTGGCAAAAGCCATATCACGAGGCCGCGACATTTGGCAAACCCCTGTGGTGGACGCCATTTGTTGCGCTCATTAAGTGCCATGTCATATTTTTTAAAAAATAAAAATAGATTTATTAATTGATTAAAATACAAATAGAGTTTAGGATAAGAATAAATAGAGTTGGGTTCACAATGAAAAACTAAAATATAGTAAATTGATTATAACTTTTAATATATAGTTCGTAAAATTATAATTTTTGTACAATTAGAAAGTGTTTAAAAAGTACTTTAAAATAAGATCCATTTATACTATATTTAAAATTTTATATTAAAGTAACCTATAAAAGGAAACATTGACTATATACTAACGTATTAAAGTAAACTACTGCAATTGGAATTAGCGATTCAATTAACCTACTGCAATTGGAATTAGGGATTCAATTAGAATTAGGATTGTTATAAGATATTCAATTAGAATTTGGTCGCCATTTATATAAAGCATAGTACAAAAGTCAGCTCACGAGGTCGTGACATTTGGCGTTCTCATTGGACGCCATTTGTCGCGCTCATTAATTGCCATGTCATATATTTTTTTTAATATAATTAGAGTTCTAAATTGATTACAATACAAATAGAATTTAGGATAAAAATAAATAGAGTTGCGTTCACAATGAAAAACTTAAATATACTAAATTGATTATAACTTTTAATATATAGTTCGTAAAATTATAATTTTTGTACCATTGGAAAGTGTTTAAAAAGTACTTTAAAATAAGATCCATTTATACTATATTTAAAATTTTATATTAAAGTAACATATAAAAGGAAATATTAACTATACTAACGTATTAAAGTGACCTACTGCAATTGGAATTAGCGATTCAATTAGAATTAGGGTTAAAGTATAAAAGTAACCTACTGCAATTGAAATTAGGGATTCAATTAGAATTAGGGTTGGTCGCGACATTTGGCGTCCTCATTGGACGTCATTTGTCGCGCTCATTAAGTGCCATGTCATATTATTTTTTAAATATAAATAGAGTTCTAAATTGTTTAAAATACAAATAGAGTTTAGGATCAGAATAAATAGAGTTGGATTCGCAATGAAAAACTTAAATATAGTAAATTGATTACAACTTTTAATATATAGTTCGTAAAATTATAATTTTTGTACCATTGGAAAGTGTTTAAAAAGTATTTTATAAAAAGATCCATTTATAATGTATTTCAAATTTAATATTAAAGTAACATATAATTTCTGCATGATAGAGTGAATGTCTGAATCATATAGTGAGAATCTGCATGATGTAGAGAGTGTCGAAATGATATAGTGGATTGTTCAGAAATGATGTAGTTTCTGCATGATATAGTATGTTTCTGAATGATATAGTGAGTTTCTTCATGACATATAAATTAGAAACCAACGTCAAAGATAATGACAAAATCATATTATAACTTTTAGTTGTTCTATATCAGACAAAAATAACGGCAAAAAATAGGGGTGTAAATATTTAAAAACTCTACATCTTCTTCACGAAAAAGCCCGGGCATTTGCCCGTGTCCCAATATTAGTATATATATAAAGGAGGAACTTTTCGGGAGCATAGGGAGCTCCTCAAGATTTCGAGGCCATAGAGCGCGCCACGTAAGATTGACATGTCATCAAATTTTATATTTATCTTTTAAAAAAGTAGAGTTCTATAGATTTAAATACACATAAGGAGTTCTATATATATAAGCTAAAATTAGAGTTTAATTTTGAATGAACAACGTTAATTATTATATTATGTAAATTGTGTATAACTTTTGCTACGTAATTCAGAATATTATAATTTTTGTTCCATTGGATAGTGCTCGAAATATGTTCCGAAATAAGATCCATTTACAATATAGTTCTACAACTTATGAAATAGATAGCGCCACATAAGATTGCCATGTAATTAATTTTTATTTTAAATATTTTTAAAAATAGAGTTCTACACATATTTAAATACATAAAAGGAGTTTTGCATAACGGAAAATTAGAGTTTCGTTTTGAATAAACAACCTAAATCATTGTATTACGTAAATTGAATATAACTTTTGCTACCTAATTCAAAATATTATAATTTTTTACCATTTGAGAGTGCTTGAAATATGTTTCAAAATAAGATCCATTTACAATATAGTTTTACAACTCATGAAAATATATTTAACTAGATGAATGGGAAGACATTATTTAGTCTTTCTTTTAGATAAATATAATAATAGCTATAACTATAGTGTACTATATGTGACTACAACATTTTATCATAGGTCCAATTTACAGGATTAAACATATATATAATCTTTCAACCTCAGCCTTACGAGTCCGGATCCTCTAGAGTTTTAATCAAATTATTTTACAAGGTAGAGTTGTATATGAACCATACATTTTAAAATCAAAGGCTCATATTGGTGGAAGGGGAGAAATAAGGGGTGAATTTTGATGAGAAAAAACATAGGGTTTTTTGGAAAGATAATACATGAGCCATTGATTTTTTATTCAATGGTTGATATTGCTCAAACTCTATATTGTAGAGTTCGTTTAGAACTTTAGAGGATCCAAACACCAGCCTTACTCAACTGAACCAAAGCAATTTAGTATTGCAACCAAATTTATTAAGGAAACTTTGTTGTTACATATATATTAGAGTTTTGGATGATGAAAAAAATTAGTGTATGATTTTAAAAAACAACCTTAGAATATTATAGAGAGCTCTACCTAAACATGACATGTCATTCTTTTTAATTTTAATTTTTTTTCAAAGTAGTGTTTAACATAGATATAAATACAGGTGTTTTTAATAAGTGAAGATTACACTTTGATTTTAAATAAACAACCTACATTATTCAACTATGCAAATTGAATATAACTTTTGCTACATAATTCGCAATATTATAAATTTCTTACCATCGAAGAGTGCTCGAAATATGTTCCCATATACAATATTGTTTTACAACTTATGAAAATTTATTTATTTAGATGAACAATAACATATTATTTATTCTTTTTTTTAAATACATATAAAAATAACTATAAAAATAGCGTATTACATGTAGAGATGGCCAACAGTGCGGGCCAATCCAGCCCAGCCTGCCTCTTGGGGCGTGTGGTCTGAGCCCACGAAAAGCCCGGTCCAGCCCAACTCGAATCGTGAAATTGGTGGGTGGGCCGTGGGCCAGATTTTTTGAGCCCAACACACGAAAGCCCGCTTCTAAAACCGCCCAGTCTGGTCCACGAAATTGGTCCAGCCCGACCATGAACCGGACCAGCCCAGCCCAAGTAATTATTCAACCAAATTGTGTATATTTTAATCAAATTGTATATATTTTAATCAAATGTCATATATTATAATTCAATCAAATTCAAAAATAATAAAATTATTCATTAATATTAATAATTGTATATATTTTAATTAATTTTAAAGGTTTTATGTAACAATAATAAATGATTCTAATGATTAAATAATTCTAAAAAAAAATTCTCATGTCGGTCCGCTAGCCCAGTAGGCCCACGAACCGCTAAAACCGCTGTTTGAACCGTGAAATCCGGTAACAGACCAGTGTTGGCCAAGATTTTTCAGCCTGTGGACCAGCCCGCCTAAACCGTGAATTTCACGGTCCCGTCCTGGGCCGTGAAATCTCAGCACGGCCCATTATGGCCCGCAGACCAGCCCACCCAGCCCGCACCAGTGGCCATCTCTAATTACATGTGACAATAGCAATTATGTCTTTCAAAATCAAACTTTTAAAAATTGAATTACTTAAAGATAAAAAATACATATTTGTAGTTTTGAGCATACCATGATGGCATTACATGAAGAATCAAATGAAAGTTTGTCAACGACATTGCAGAGGTATTATGCAATTTACTAATTATTTAATTCCTAGAATATTTGTTGTATACATAATTATTTATGTTTTTCTTTTTCATATATCTATATGTCAGATCTTATTCTTTTCTCAATAAACTTAATTCTACTAAAACTAATTGGGAAATCAAGGTTCGAGTTTCTAGACTATTTGAGGTCGCAGATCTTAAAAAAGAGGTAAGTTTGATAAGTCTTGATATGGTCATGATTGATGAAGAGATTTTTTTCTCTTAAATAATATTTTCGATTATTAATAGAGGTAAGTTTTATATTTAATTTATTTTATTCATGATATCATCATTATGATCTTCTTTTTTGCTTTCCCATCTTCTATTCTATATGCGTTAGTGTTTATGTGCTATATTAAAAGTTGAAGTTATGGCTGGCACTCATATTTTTTTCTCTATTCTTTCTTACTTGAATCTATTGAATTATTACCCTCTACTTTCTTAAAGTATCGTTCAGGTATTTTCCATGTTAAAACTGTGTTAGCTATTGTTAGTCATACCAATTATTGGGATACTATTTAATAATAGACTTAGCTACAATATTCAATTGAATATTAAAATATAAAATTTATATATCACAATAACAAATCTAGAAATTGAAGTATAATGACAAATACTTCTCTGTCTTTTTCTACTGCAACAATGGGTTTGGGCTTGATTTTAAAGAAAATACAAGAAAATGGGTAGTTTAATTAGCATAGAGGGGTTAGCTAGAGTAGCGGATAGGTAAATCCTTAATAAAGTAAACGCAACTTTATGAGGCAATTTGAGTAATTAATGATGGTTTTATTAATATAAAGTCATAAAGTAAAGGCGTTGTTGTCAACTATAGTTTTTTTTTTACCAAAAGTGGAATGGTTCCAATAGCAGAAACTACCCAAAGTGGTAATTGTTACAATTAGAAAAAGAATGGAGGAAGTATATAAATACAACGGTGTTGAAAAATCTCATTTTACAACAACAAAAAAACAACAATGTTAATAAAAATTAGCAAAAAAGTAAAATAAACAACAACCCGTGCAGCGCACGGGCTTCAAAACTAGTTATATATAATTTGAAATAGACTAGTCTAGATGTGGAATCAAGATTAAAGTTTTAGACTGGACTGAATTGGACTAAAAAAAAATCAGATTTAGACTTAGTTTCTCGATTCCCAAAACTTTGGACTGGATTTAAGGAAGTCCAATCCATCTAATTTATACCCCTAGTACCCTTATCAGGTACAGTCTTTATTATATATGACAACACATAGGGGACACCAAAAAATAGAAAACGGAAAAAAAGAAAAAAAAATAGGGGATAACTAACTACTTCATTTAAACAAAAAAAGAGGAAGGAGAGAAATTAAAAAAAAGTATCACACTTAAACTGAGCAACAATTTTTTTAAAAAAACAAAATGTAAAGATAATTCACAAGCATTACATAATACATATTGTACAATCCAAAAAAAAAAAATTAAATTGTGGACGTCCATGGTGGACGCCTCAATCACCACCGGCTCACCGTCAATCACCACCATATCACACCCAATACCCCACCCAGTACCGGTGGTGGGGCGTCCATGGTGGACGCCTCTCCATATTTTTTTTTAAAAAAAATTCAGTCTGTATATAAATTTGTACGGCGGTACGGCAAGTTGTAGTGGTGGCGGTCCATGGTGGCGGTGTTGGTGTTGGTGGTGGTGGCGGCAGCGGTGCTGATACGGCTCCAATGGTGGTGGTGGTAGGGCAAGGGGAAGGGGAAGGGAAGAAGAGATAAATGAAATGGAGGTATAAATATACGGTATAAAAATACTGTATTTAGAACGTTAGTAAGAAATATTAAGGCGTCAAATAGCAAATCCCTACCTATAGGGCCATAGGCAATAAGGCTAGTAGTACTTAGGTTAAGAGTCCCTCTATTTTGCCGCATAAAAGGCTAAAAGCCCTGATTTTTCTTTTTTTTTTTCTTAAAAACCCCTGATTTTCATCGTTTTCAAAAATCCCGCCAGACATGAATTCTCCCTCCAACTCCTGCAAAATTGACCTTCTTCAAAAGCAAGAACTACAAACACCTTCAATTTTTCCCAGCATTTTGTTTCAGAATCTCTTAAGCTATTTCAATGGAGCATCAAGATGACCTCGATCTTCTTCTCTCTCTTCAAGATCGCGTTCTTGAAACTCCTCCTTCTTCTCCTACTCCTACTCCTTCTCATCCCAACTCCCCTGGTAATTTCTAACTATATAATTATATTTTCCCTTCATTTCAACCTATAAATTTCTTCATTTATTACATGGGTTTTTAATATCTGCGTATGTTATGCCAAAATTTCATTGGCGCACTTATACAAACACATAGCAGGCATTACTGATTTAGGGTTTTTTTTCTCATTTATTGTTATTTGATTTTAGGGTTCTCTTAATCAGCTGAATTTGTGCAGGTTATCAATCAGATGATGAAGTGCGAAGGCCAAGTGGAAATGTGGACATGTCTGCCTTCAGGACTGCTGTTGAGGATTGTATGGACTATGATGTTGAAACAGCTAAAAAAGCTCTTAAATCGAATCGTTCAAAGAATTCAACTGATCTTGATGTTGAAAAATTTTCGGGTCTTCGAATCCGGTATGTGTCGTCAAGCTTTTCCGAGAATGCCCTATAAGTATTTTGATTGTCTTGGATCAATTTTGAATACTAATGGACCTTTTTTTTTTGGGATACAGGAATCAAATAGTTTCATCAGCAGAGCTGAGCAACCAGTTTTCGGATATTCGCTTTATCCGACTGTCTTCCATAAAGTAATCCCTGTAACTAGAGAATGATTTAGGTATTATTTAGTCTGAAAAAGCTGCTAACTTTGGATTATAATGTTGTGTTATTAGGAATTTGATAAGAGGGGACACTCTATCAGGTTGTTGGGCAACTGTTGGGGTTCTAACTGAAAAAGGAACTCAAAAAACAAGCACTACTGGGAAAGGTTATTGCATATGGAAGGTTGGGTGTTTGGATGGGCAGCTCATAACAATTTTCTTGTTTGGTGATGCTTACAAGCAGTACAGTAAAGAGCCAGCTTCAACTGTTTTTGCCTTCTTTAATGCGAATGTTCGCAAAGATGCTTCTGTATGAAGTTTTCATATGCTATTGGAATAGCTTGTTTCGTTGTTAATTGAATAGTATATATGTTTGCTTAAATGCTCGTGTGTTTGCAGGGTTCAGGTTTCCAATTGAGTGTTTTTAATGCAAATCAAATCTTGAAGATTGGTACTTCTGTTGATTATGGAGTTTGCAAAGGACGGAGGAAAGATGGTCTTCCTTGTAGTATTGTTGTAAATAAGTATGTTACCTCTGTTACACTAACGGTCCGTTTGGTTAGTGGTCATAAATAGTGGTAATGGTAATGAAATTTAGTGTAAATTTGTAAAGAAATTCTCATGTCAATGACCATGGGAATGAAACTTTATCACAAAACATGGGTTTCACTTTACAAATTTCCATTACCATCCAATACCACCTTCCCAAGTGGTAATGGATGGTAATGAGATTTTAGGAAGAAAATGGATATCTTCTGATGGAGTAGCATTAAAATAGGTAATGTCATTGGAATTCTAGTATAAATTTACACTATAATGCATTACCATTCCCACCATTTATGGCCTCTTACCAAACGGGCCGTAATGACTAATTGTGATGTTTAGTTGTTCTCTGTCATGTTTGATATGGATGGCCTATAGTCTATAAAATAGGAGCTGGGATAATTGGTTTTGGTTTATGATATTAAGTGATTGATGCAAATTGGCTGTGACATTCTTATTCAAGGGTCATAGGATGGCCTATAATATATGGTGTATGTTGCAGTCAGGATAGTTGACATTTGTTTATGATTTTATAGTGAATGCTGCAATATTTGGATTTCATTACTTCTTATTTTTCTCATATCTGGTCCAGAGTATGAAGGTTATATTTGGCGGATCTGATTTTCCGAGTTCTTGACTGTAGTTACACCTAATTTTTACAGACAAAAGTTCTGGCTTGCATAGCTGCTGATGAATTATATTCATACACTGACTAAGATGCTAACACACTGATTGAACTATGCAATGAATTCCCATATAAACAAATGTAGGGCATTTGGAATCTCTTACTCCCGTGTTCTTATATGAGAGTACATTGTCCTGTATTTGTTTCTGATTACCATTATGGAATCGAGTCTCCTGATAGTTTGAAGGCTAAAAGTATCAACTTGACTTTACTAATGATGTAGAAGAAATTGATCGTGTCTTAAACTTGTTACTATGATATATGAAGTCCTTTCCTTTGCATCTCTTCAAGCGAAACTCCACTCTTTGGTCACTTTTGCCATTAGCTGATATGTTTAACTTCTGCAGTCTAACAGAGGCATAAGTTCCTCGTTTTTTGCTTGTTTGATACTTCTATATTGTTAATTAGTGGTAAGAGTCCCGACACTAATATTTGTTTGTTATGTCGTTTCAGACGTCTTGGGATATACTGCAGCTTCCATAGGGTGGTAAGGAGTATGTTTTATTATATGAACTTTAATTTTTTTTTTTTCGATAGACATTTATTCCAATTATGAAACTCTTCATGCAGAAAACTTCAGAGAAATACACTGTCACACGTTCTGAGCTCAAAGGAGGGTGAGCTTCTTCCTGCCCATATAGGGATAACTTTTCCAGACCTTGAAATGTTATGTTCCCATATTCTTTCCAGGGAAATGTTTTCCACCCACCAAATTCGTATATTTCGTTCATATGGCTTAATGCTCATATTCCTCTTTGGATATAAGCATGACAGCAGAAAACTTGTTAGCCCCAATCAATCATCTGATTTGAACATTGAATGATTGACAAATGTTTTTATTTACGTCGTTAAATGTAACTCTTTAATGAAACTACCTAACAACCAGAAAACTAAGTAAAGCGATATGGTGCTTTTCCCTTGGTTGCATGTTTGAAACCATGAAAGTGGCTCAGTCATGTGGTTTAAATAATGCACCCTTGAAAGAGGGTTTAGGACTAATTAAGAGTCAGTTACCTTCCTAGCTTCATCAGTTGCTTGATCGTCTTTCACATAGTTACATTTACTTGATTGCTTGAACATGAACTAGTTAATTGTATTTGTTACTTATTAACTTAATTTAGTTAGCCTCGTGTTGCATGTTGGTAATTGACAATCCCCACCTTGAATGCTTTGACCTAGCTTATTGTAATTATCACTTGTCGGTTATTACCCGAGTCTTTCTGGGAGAATAACCCTTATTGCTTTATATAGTGTAGTGATTAGTTAAGTAGTTTTATTAAGGAGTTTTGTTGAACAACACAAAATATCCTCTGTCAAATGATATCAGCTAGGCCAGCAAAGAACCCTACCTCTCAATTTCCCCCTCTTTTTGTCTGATTGAAACCCGTTCTGCTCTACATATAGGATTGGAAAGGCACCGAGTGGTTTAATCAATCTGACGTTGCTTGTAATCGGTGCTAATAAGTTATTTCTTGTTCTTTCAGGAATATAAGAACAGCTTTTAGGAATCCACGTCAGCCAGAAGGAATTTATATGATTGATCCTTTGGGAGACAGAGCAAATGCAATGAGGTCTAAAAAGCCTCAAAAAGTGTTGTCTGTTGAAGGATTGAAGAAAGCCCTGAGGTATAAAAGTTGGCCAAATTGCATTTTCCCTCCTTCAAATGTTTATTTTTCATAATCCTAGTATTTTAGTGAAAATCTCTGGGCCTAACACATGTTGCTATTCTATTAATATCTCTCTGCGCCATCATCTGTGAAAAATACTGAAAATCACAAGTGATATTGAACACTTGATGTTTCTGCATAATGAGCAGCAACCGGAAAAAAAAAAAGAAAAATCTTGAGCAATTGTGTTGCTCAAGGAGTCGCAGAAGTTTAATAACAGCGAATTATGCAAAAAGTCACACTGATCTCAATTAGAGCTGATAATTCGGGTAAATGCATGGGTTGTGTTCGTGTCTGGTCTTGTGTTGATTTCAGGTTGTTCTCAAAATGTATCAAAATGATATAAAATGTATGATAATTGCATATTATAACAATTCTATCAAATTGAATTGATTGGAATTTATTTCGTGTTAGTGTGGTGTTAGATTCATGTTTCTCTCGATAACTTCATGTTCGTGGTGTGTCCAATTTCATTGTATGGTCGTGTCATGTTATAGATTGTTAGCTCTCCTCAAAATGCAGTTAGTATTATTCCCATGAAAACCAACTTCTCAGTGCTGGACTGCTGGTAACTTATTAACATCTGGAACTCTTTAATTCAACAGCAATGCAGGTCATGTGACTACAAACTCACACTCTCAAGGGATAAGATTTCTCAATGAGATTACAGGTCTTGAATTCTTCCTGAATATACTCATACTAGAAAGTACGATCCGCATATTTATAACTTTTTTCTTAGTTTGCTTAAGTTTCTCTTGCACTTGCAGTCAGTACGAGCACAAAAACAGCAAAAGATGAACATGCCCAGAAAAACCAAGTGAAGAGTGGCTCAATGAAAAGGTACTGAAAAATATCTGATTTGTTACATTCAATATAATTCCTGCTTTTCTTCATACAGCTGATCTCTATGGTGTTACTCACATTTCAGATCAGGCTCATCCGTCACCCAAAAAAATCAGGTACCAGATCCAAAGAGAGTAAGAACGGAGTCGAAGCAAGTTCCATCTCAAAATCTTAAGGAAACAACAAAGAAGATGATAGAATTGGATTATGTCAGCTCAGATGATGATTGTTTTGCATTGTAACAGTTGGCAGAGCTGCACCCAAAAGTTCTGTATTGTAAGATCTAAAGGAATTGAATAAGATGATTGCTCGAAAATTTAAAGGCATTGATGTGTCAGATTGAGAGTACTATTCAGCAATCAGTAGAAAATTGATCTGAAACGTGCAGTGTACGAAGCTTGAAGATAAACTGTGACTTTGGGGAAATGTAAAGCAAAGGAATTAGCTACATAGTAGTATAGTAGAATAGTACTTCATTCACAAATTACAATCCGAGGGAAATGTGATGAAAATTTGATCATGGGGTCTTAATCACCATCTCTATAAATTAGCTTAATTAGTACCAATTAAGCTAATTTGCATTCAAAGTTTGGAGGAAGTATCGCTAATCTCATGATTATTCTCTTTTTTCCCATTTAACTAGTGGTATTATTTCTACTCGTCATTCTAAAAAAAAAGTTCATTTCTTTGTAGATTGATATTATTGTGATCTTTGTTAACTTTAATCATTAATGTCTATCATTATGTCATGGAATGGGAAAATACTATATTTTCTAAGATAGATCTAGAAATGTTGCTTATAATTTGCTCATTAGTATGATGGTATATTTCTTGATAAATTTATTATCAAAGTTAATAAGTTTTAGTATCAAAGTCATTGAGCTTTTTGCTCTTGAAAATCAATTTTATTCCTCTAGCTCACTAGTAGGAGGTGGCAGCATAAACTATAAATTATAATCTAGTATGACAGCTTAAGTTATGATGTCGCTGAGCTAATATTAATTTAGTTATGCAAATTAGTTGTGTTGAATCCGATACCTAAGACTAACCTATATTCATACATGTGACTAATCAGACTATAAGTTTGTTTAACTTCATTAGGGTCCTTAAAAGTCAAGATTCTGCATCCTTTTTGCATTTTGCAATTCATTACACTTCGCTTCATAGACAAGCATATTATACTATATTAGTTATCATGAACTACCACCACAAATCTATCATCTCACTAGATTTTTCCTTGTTACGACTTGTATTGGTAAGTAATGAATGTAATATTTCTTGATTAATACTCCATAATATGCTCCATTATTCATGTTAGTTGTTACTTTCCATCTAACCTTAACATTAAAGACTACTTGTCTTGATTTTTGAACTACGCTATGCATAACAAGTATGTGTTTGGTTGACTCTAAAGCATTAGGTATTATTATATGAAATTGCATAGTTTGCACTCAAATGACTTTTCTAGCTTGGGTATATATGGTAGGAGGTTGCATAGAATTTCGGAAGATGCTAAATTTGGTCTTGAGTGTCATAGACAACAATCTGACTTGTGTGAACCCGGTTCACCTTAACATTAGTGTGCACCGGGCCAAAAGAACGTATCATTACTGAACAATCCACTATATCATGCGGAAACCCACTATATCATGCATAAACACACTATATCATTCAGACCCACACTATATCATGCGGAAATCCACTATATCATGCATAAACACACTATATCATTCAGACCCACACTATATCATGCATAAACTCACTATATTATTCTGACACACTCACTATATCATTCAAACACACACACACTATATCATACAGAAACTCACTATATCATTCAGACACACACTATATCAAGCAGAAACTCACTATATCATTCAGACTCACTATATCATGCAAAATCATTCCATATGTTAGAACACGTGTCATGATATATAATACGCAACTTAGATCTTCCTGTTTGTTAAAACATTTTAATTAATTTCTCCATTATATTGCATATAATTTCGCTTTATGTTTTCAGTTAATAAAATCTACTATATCATATATAAGTTCACTATATCTCTATAGAACTCACTATATGAAGTTAATATCAATTACCAACCCGGTGCACACTAAGTTAGTGTGTACCGGGTCCATTTGAGTTTTTTTACATAGACAATACGTTAGACTTAGACAAGATGGACACTAGATATTTGAATATAAATGGAGGTAGGTTGTCATAAAGTCTTAAATCAATTTCATTTGTATTGAAAAATATATATGTGCTTATCTATGTACAGTTTTAAGAGCTAACAACAAAGAACCCTATATAAACTTTTTGAACGATCTTTTGTTTAGATTTAAGCTATTACACGCTCATATTCACTTTATTAACCATATATATCTACATGATGAGTCAAATCATATGTCTGACAATATATGGATTGGATTTCAAAAGTTTGTTTGAATCGGAAAATGATAGGCTATAATGCTAATACATCAACAAATAAAGATTAATGATACACATATAGTACACAAAAGGTTGAGTACATAGATTTGAATTTATTTTCCCTACATTTTAACATTATCAAGATAACGAATACGAGAAAACTACCTATTACCACATCATTTGTACTCTATTGTCCCAAGAAAAAGTAATTACTAACCTTTATTTCATAAAGATACTATCTATTCATTATCGTTTTTTTTCTTGTCCCACATAATCACTCACTTTTTAGAATATCAAACTGCCATAACTTGTAGAGACGATGACGTTAACAAACTTAATTCGATAAATCTTCAAACATAGTACACCCACGATGAGTGATGAAATCTCATCTACATCTCCGTTTTTAACTACCCCTTTAAAACTTTTACTTCACATGCGTGCTTTCTCACAGTCACTCGTACACATATCTACCATTAATATCTTTACAAATTGTTGAGGTGTAACTGTTACACCATAATTTATGGTGTGTAAAAAAATTCAAATGACATGAAATAAATGACAAAATGACATGAGATTCATGTCATTATTTGTATAGTCCATGTCATTCTTGTTTGAAGTCTATGTCATTATGCATGTTGCTAGGGTTGTCAATGTGGGTTATCGGGTGGGTCTGGGTTGGCCCGAACTGGGTCGGATGTGTTTGAGTCAGATCATACTGGATCAAACCTTTTCTCGGATCACGTGTGGGTTGGGTAGGAGCCAATTAGGTCGGATCAAGCCCGACCAAATGTATACTTGGGTGCGGGTTGGGTATGGGTCGGACCATTTCGGCTCGACTCAAATTGGTTTTAGGTGGACATAAGTCGGGTTCTAAATGGGTTTGTGCACCTCAAGCCGCGTTCGGATGGACTTGGGTCAGCTCAAGTCGGATTCCGGTGGAGTTGGAATGATCCATTTTATGTTTGAGTCCGTTCGTTGCTAGTCATTATCGATATCGATCGAAGTTCGGGTCGGCACACGCATATTTGTTTGCACGACAACGCAAGAAATACATAAATAAACAAGTTAATAAACTTGACCAATGTTAACTATAGTCATATTATCAATATATGTCCAAGGATTTTATTAATAACAAATTTTTAATATCTTATACAAAAGTATTTATAAGAACATGAACTAAAGTTATGCGCAAAATATATTTGATTGATAATGTCGGGTCGGTAATGGGCAGGATTGACATGGGTCGGGTTACATGGGTTGGGTCTAAATGGGTTTCCTCGTGTCTGCTTGGGTTCGGGTTGACTTTAGATCGGGTGCAAATTGGATTTGGATTTTGGTATTCGGATCTAACTGGGTTTGTATTAAGTTTGGGTTGGTAACAGATTGGTTGGGTTCTGATATGCTCGGGTATAACTTGGTTGGATTGATTCCGAATCGGAATGGATCGGTTGGGAATCCTAATTATGACGAATCGGAACATATCGGATGCGGATCTGGTGCGGGTGGACCGTGGGTCGGGGCTATTTTTGACACCCCTATATGTTGCACAATAAGTTATGGTATAACATGGTACACCCAAGACGCACTCTAATATATATGTTTTAAAAATAATGAAAAAGCCAATTTCTAAATCAAGATAACACTACATGTTATGATTTTATTATTTTTTCTTGAATGCATGTGCTTTTACTTTAATTCATAAATAGAGTATAACATATCCATCTTAAATCATGACATATTTCATTGTTAAAAGTGGAAGAAGAGCTCATAGATGTCCCCCAAAAAAACCAACGTTCCATCTCAAGTTTTTGAAAACAAAAGCAAACACTTTACTACATATTATAACAAAATTTCAAATTCAAAATTCAGAAAAATGGGTTGGTTCAACTTGTTATATAATTGGAGTGGGTGGCTTTATAGTTTATAGGTGGGTGAGGTGAGGTGGGTTGAGTTGGGTTGGGTCCAATATTTGAAGACCTCACAAACAAAAAAAAAAGCACAAAAAGAAAAGAAAAGTTTCCTCTTTTTCTCTTTGTTTTTAAAGTTGTCAATATCTGTCTTCTTCTTCAATACTTCCCCCAATCCACCACCCTCCAAAGTTCAAAGGGCTCCAAACTTCCAAGGTAACTCTTTTATTTCTCTCTCTTCAAATGTAACTACTACTACTACTTAATTCACACTTTTCTTCTTCACTTTTGACCAATTTTCAATCTTTTTTTGTTTGTTTGTTTGAAATGTGTTTAGATTTGAAGATAAACTAAAGCAAAGTACCCACCAAATTAAAAAAGCACTTGGAAGAAGAAGTTTAATTTTTGCAGAAGAAGTGGCAACAATAGGAACTATACGACGCCGTTTTTGTTCTCCGGCGCCGGTGATACAATGAGCGCTTCTAGGTTCATAAAGTGTGTTACCGTCGGCGATGGAGCCGTCGGAAAAACTTGTATGCTCATCTCTTACACCAGCAACACTTTTCCTACTGTGAGTTTTACTTTCTCTCTCCTACTAATTTTCCTCTTTTTCTGTCTCCAATATTTAGAATTTCTTTCACAAGTTTTATATAAAAAAAGGAATTTCTTCTTAAGCTGCATTTTGAGCTTCTGGGTTTCATTTATTTTGGTTTTTTTCTTGTATGGGTTTCAACTTTTTGGTTTTTTCTTATATGGGTTTCATTCTTTTTTGGTATTTTTACATGGGTTTTTTTTTTTTTTTTTGATTTTTTCTTATATGGGTTTCATATTTTTTGGTTTTTTCTTATATGGGTTTCATTTTTTTTTTTTGGGTTTTTTCTTATATGGGTTTCACTTTTATTGGTTTTTTCTTATAGGGGTTACAATTTTTTTTTATGGTTTTCCTTTCATGGGTTTTTGTTAAAAAATTACTTCAATTGCAAATTTGCAATGTTGCTTTGGTGCTGGTTGATTTGCAGCGAAGTTTAAGGTTTTAATTTTGCTGAAACATATTTGATAGTTGACACACCCTTGTGGTAGTTGATTCTGATGGGATTCTCTGTGTTTCTGGGTTGTGCTTTGATTTCTTTGAAGAAAACCTTAGTTTTGGAGAGGCTTGAGAGTGATGACTTGCTATATAAGGAACTACAGCTAGTAGGTTGCTAAGAGTAAAAATGGAGTTCTTGACTTTGTTTGAAACCCTAAGACCTTGACTGTTTGATCCTCATTACTCATGAGTTACTTGGGTATATTGTTCAACTTTTCGAGAAGTTGTAGTTTGTAGAATAGGATCAAGATGTAGTTTGTATAAGTTTGGCTGTTTGATTGCTGCTTATCATTTTGCATTGGTGTTCATGATGATCAATATGAATGTTTATGTGGTAGATGATAAAGATCCTTGGTTGCTTATTCGCAATGATGATGCTAGTGGAATCATCCTATCTATTGTTTTTGGATGGTTTCAAGTCGCTTGTTGCATTAAGACACTAGAGACAAATGATCCAGTGGAGGACCACTCTCAAGTTAGCTTCAACTTGACCCTTATGGTCTTTTGTACAGCGGATCTGTGGCATAGCTGCTCGGTAGCTCACTGTTTTCTCTAATCTGTGACTCCTTTGTAGTTTTCCCAGTACATTTCCCATAAGGGAGTCTTTTCCAGATGTGTTAATCACTTTGAGGCTTGAGCAGAAGCAGAGCACCAAAAGTCTCTTGCTTTGTGAAAGAGTAGAGTACCTTACTTTTTCCCAGCTTGCAAATTACACTTGTCTTGCTGTCAGATTGGCCTTTTGCCTGGTACTATTGCAATCTGAAGATATAAACAATTTTTGAATAGTTGGAGTAGCTTTTCTATTTTTTTCCGCTTTATTTCTTGGTGGTGGAACGACGCGGGTTTGGAGTGTGGGAGTATGTTCAGATGATAGTTTTAATGTATATGAATCGATAGAGGGGCTCTTCTTGGAGATGGTTTCTTCTTTGATGGGAGATTTGGGATACTTAATTCAAGTGATGAGTTTCTCGTGCTCTTGGTATGTGATTCTATAGCAAATTATTCTAATTTCTTCTGTTCTTTGAATTTCCGAAATTCTGTGTTTTATCGTGCCCTTCGTAATTGTCCCTAGAGGGGGAGTGGGGGGACTGTCTTTTGTCTCAAAGAAGAGAAAGTCAATTCTGCGCAAAAATTATGTAAAATATTTCTTTGGTTCTGCACAAATGGAGAAAGTGAAAAACCACATGCCAAACTTAAATTTATCTTTATTGCTGTTGTGGGTTCTACAGTATAATGTTTTCTAGCGTCAACCAGAAGCTGTCTTCTTTTTTTTAGAGATGTGTTGTTATTCTGTAAGATGTAACATTATCTCTCTCCTTCCTCATTGAACAGGACTATGTGCCAACAGTTTTTGACAATTTTAGCGCTAATGTGGTGGTGGATGGGAGCACAGTTAATCTAGGATTGTGGGATACTGCTGGTATGTTTGTGGTGCTCCCTATCTCTCCTGATTTGATGTAGTGTTCAGTGAACCTGTTCTGATATTTTGTTTGTTTAATGACAGGTCAGGAAGATTACAACAGACTGAGGCCATTGAGCTACCGAGGGGCTGATGTATTTCTTCTTGCATTTTCACTTATCAGCAAAGCCAGCTACGAAAATGTTTCAAAGAAAGTAAGATATATAGAAGTTATTTTGTATGTAAGATCATACCTTCAGAGTTCATACTGCAACGTCCTGATGTTTGTCTTCTTATGTCTATCAATGTTTCAGTGGATTCCGGAATTGAGGCATTATGCTCCTGGAGTGCCAATTATTCTTGTTGGAACGAAGCTAGGTATAATGTTCTACCTTCTCCACACACGATAATATATATCATATGCTGACAACTTCTCAATCTTGAAGACGTGCATGCTTCTTCTCTATGTTATCCTTACTTGATAATGGCACTAGATATGGTCACATGTCATTAATGAAATTTGAACTCATAAGTCATAATAATCCCTAGCATCTAGATATTTAATTGCACGTTACTTTGTTGTAAACCTGAAGGAATTGGCCATTTTATGTGGAGAATTGCAAACAATACTTTTTATTATCTTAAAGTCAATGAGAAATGCTTTGTCCAACTATGTCCTCTAATGTAAGTATAGATTGGGGACTGTAGAGACTTTATTGTCTTGGATCGTGTTAGAAGTTTGAAGAATAGCATTTAAACTTCTGTCAAAAGTTTATCTGAACCACAAACTGCCAAGGACTTCCTGCTGTTAAAGGCCATGGAACCTCTAGCCTATTTTGAAGGGCATAGGATAAGTCTTAGACCCTGTTTGGTGGAGAGCGTTTTGGGGCCAAAATAGCTTATTAGACCAAGTTAGTTGTTTGGCTTGTCAAATCCTCTCTTTTCGCTGTTTGGTAAAGTGAGGATTAAAAGAGCTGATTGACGTCAATCTGCTCACTCTGGAAAGTTACTATGCTCTACCCAGCGTCTTGAGAATAGCATTTTGATATTGGATTGCAAAATGACAACCATGCCCACAAATATAGTTTTAATTGAAGAACAATTCAATATTTCTGGTGAGAGTGATAAACGATGAAGGCAAAATCTCATTAAAAATAGCCTTCCGAGCTATTTCATTAAAAAAACCACATCTTTGATTATACAAACATGAGAAGGGGGTTATAATTTTTCGGTGAAAATTTCCTGCCCAAAAATTGAGGAAATATCATCCATTACTAAGATGAAAACATAAATGAAGTACCCAAAAGAAAAGAAATACGAACTCCATTCTACTAATACCTTGTTTGTCAAATTAGTCAAAAATTAGCACTAAATTTGATAATTACTCCATCGAATAAACAGAGGGTGGGTAATTGGAGACTATGTTACACCGACACCTTCATTTACCTCAAAAATCATGTGTCGTGTGGTGTCCGACACGACACTTCACTTGGATACTTCATTTTAAACTAAGAACTTGACTTTTTCCTACAAAATAACCGAGTCGAATACTTGGACACCAGTATCCGAGTTGACACTTAATCCGTGTCCCGAGTAACATAGATTGGAGATGTTGATGGTGAACCACTACCAAAATTAGAGTAATAGATATCTTGGTTCTTAGAGAATAAGAACCATGAAACTAGATAGTTGTAGTTATGGGTAATTAGTAAAGACAATTAGGGAGGAATTAGAATTTAGAACGGAGGAAGTGCCGAAGTGGGCAGGATAACTAGAAAGTTGAAGGCTTCGAAGAATGCTCATAAGAAGAATAGAGAAAATTCTGAAAACATATGTCACTATATGAAATTCGGTAAATAAAGGAATTGGGTTGTTAAATTCTTTCATTTTTGGGCCTAATTGCTCTATTACGTTGAGGTAAGATGGTGGGATTTCTAGCTATTCTATTTTATATTTTGCCATTTTTTTTTGGTAATGTTTTTGCATCTGATTTACCTCCATGTCTAAATTTTTGTACCTTCAATCAACTATCAAATAAAGTTGGGTTGGTTTATTTCCTTCCATAATAAAACAAATGTTTCTAATGTAAGAAATCTTAGAGCATGTACAATTGTACACTGCTATTTGGATTTCGCAATTATTACTTCATATTAAGTGCAATATGCAATTTGATATAGCTACAACTAATAAATATTTATATATATGCACAATAATTTTAAATTAATATATTTGCAAATTATCAACTCATGGAATTTGAATATTTAAAATTTTAAAATAATGACTAATCTTGAATTGTGTAGATGTGATTTAAATTATTATTTATTAATATATACTGTAATTCTTCCTCCAGTTCCAAAATAAGTGAAACACTTCTCTCATTTATGTGAGAGCTTTTTGAGACAAGTGTTTCACTTATTTTGAACTGGGGAAAGATTCTACAATCATATCCATTTTATAAACAATAAAAGGTACAAATAGTGGATTCTACAAGCATGTCCATTTTACACAATCAAGTAGCAATTAGCTATTAGCTACTTACCAAACACTTTTATACAATTAACTTATATAATCAGCTAGTCAAACCAACTAATACAATCGACTACTTCTTCCGTTTAGAAATAGTTGCACCATTTCATGTTTTCACGCTTATCGATGTATGGTTTCAAACATTAATATCTTTAATTATCAATAAGTAAAAATTATAAAAGGTTGATATTAAAAAAATATACATTGAGACGAATCTAACAAGATCTCATATGACTATGTTTTTCCTAAAATATAAATCACCAAAGACAATTAAAGTGTAAGATGTGAATAGTATACACTATGCAAATGGTGCAACTTTTTCTAAACGGAGGAAGTATATGCTATTCGCTAATTACCAAAGAGGGCCTTAATCCTTTAATGTCCATCACTACTCACTAGGCTAAAATTATTTGTTTGTGCTCTAGAGAGGCTAGTCTAAGGGAGACAAGGGAGGACAAAGTATCATGGGATGACAATTAGTGCTAAGGAAAAATTAGAGGAATGAAAACCTAAAGGGAGGCTAGCTTTGATCTTGCTCAATCAAGGCGTGGGGGGTTAGTTGTGAATGCTTGTAGAAAATCTCGAAAAAAAGGTGGGGAAGCCTCTCAGTTCACTAACCACTACAAGCTCCATATGTAGCAATTGTGGCGACTCATATTAGCCATTTGGATCTTACATGCTGTTATTTCAAAAGCAAGCTTGACCTCATTTGACTACTATGAGGCTTGGTCTGATATTCGTTGGAAATATACTCTCAAATTATTCTCCAATAGCCATGAGATTGAGGTTAATAGCCCTTGAGAAAGGTTGTGAATCATGATTAGAAGGCCGATTCTGGACACAAGCTTTGCTTGGGCTGGAGCCAAAATTTCCTTGAGGCACTCAATGAGTTTCTTTTAGAATGTTTCAGAGGGGAAAATTAAAAAGAAAGGAAATGCTATTACAGTTCAAGAACTTTTCTCTTGCACTCCAAATCTCCAATATATTGCCCCATATATTGACACAAGAGGATTGGAAGTGGTAATAGCATCTTCCGGATATATTATATAACTGTTAACTATATAGAGCATAAATTAAGTTGGATCACATGACCATAAATGAGCCTATCTCAAAGACTAATCATGTCGGTAAGATCTATAGATCCTAGGTTTGTTTACTCCGTGTAATTAATCATACCTTTGGAAGGTCTTAATAGAAGTTGAAGAAAATTTGCTCGACCTCCAAGCACCTCTTCATCATTATATGCAGTGCACTAATTTGACCTAACAATTTGGAGATTTCTCCTCTTTCCTCTAACATTAGCAACCAAAAATAATAAAAGGATATAAGATAGTAAAAGAAAAAATCATCTAAAACGGTAGTTGTCTAATTGAGGGCCCTCTTTGGTGCTTTTAGCCTCCCAACTTACTTTTTCTTTTTTTTCCTCGAAGTGCCTCTTAGCTAGATGACCTTCAGTGGAGGGATTTCCACATTGACCCGTGTTAAATATACATGAAATTGGGTCTGAAACTCCCATGGGGACTCTTTTTCAAAGGCTATAGTTTAGGTCTATGAGACCCTCTTGTATAATCAGGATTCTTGTTAGAACGAGGGAGAGAAAAGGCTACTTAATGGCCATAGTTTTCAACTGATCAATTCTTCATACTTCCTCCGTTTTCATTTAGTTGCAATAAAGGAATTTTTTTATGTCTCACAAATAATACCCCTTTGTTTCAACGGAGGAAGTATATGGTATTTGGAGTAAAGCACACTGTTGTTGTTTGCAGGCTATGTATTGTGTTCATGAGATCCATTTACAGGCAGCATTGTTAAGTTTTTGCTCAAACTAGAGGGAAACCAGATGCAAGTTTCCTGGGCTAGACTCTAGACCTTCTTGGGTCTGCTGTAAATCCATATTGGTTGTCTCGACCTTTTTTTTTTAAGGTGATGAATCAGACTTTTAGGACTATTTGGCCCCTAGACATGAATGAATTGAAAAGTAGCCTCAGTAGACTTTTTTGAAGGATGTAAATAACCCTTGAGACTAAAATGTTGAAGCATGAACTTTGATAGGAATGATGGAAAGCATTTTGTTCAACTAACAGGCAATTTTATATGATTTCGAACTAGGGGTTTATTGCCTTAGTAAAGGCTATATAACAAGCTCAGGCTGTGGGAACCTGAGACCCAGTGGAACTCTTGAAAAAAAGAATATCTTAGGGAACCCTTTCAGGTACCTTAGGATCCACCAGTACTGCTAGGGTTCAGATTAGTCGTATGCAGCGCTAGGTGGACATTGCGTTCTTGGAGGCAGGAAGCTGCTTGCAAACTCTGGAAAATAATCTAGGAAAGCCTTTCAGATATCTTAGGATTTCCCTGGTTGCCTAGGGTTTAGACCTCAAATTAGTAATGTTGGGTGCTTGGTAGAAACTGCGGTCTGGGAGTGAGACCTTTTGTTTATCATCCAATGGTCAGTGGGTCGTTATATGGCAAATGAGGTACCCCATGTTGCTGCCAATGAAATTTAGAAATAATATGGGGATGTTTTCCCATCTTGCAAACGCTCTCCTTTTCCGTAAACTATAAATGTTGCCTTGGAGACCCCATTGGTGAACACAGTAAAGAGGAAAGATCTGCTGGTACTGAGACTATTGAATTGCTGTTGACATTGTAGTATTGCTCCTTTGAACCTCCTGATTGCTGAGTGCTGAGTGCATATTATTGGTATCAGTTCTGTGCACGTCAAATCCATGTGTTTACTTGACATTCCAATTGCTTAATTGCTTTGGATGTTTGATTGATTTTAAATATATATGACCACCCTCTCCCCAGGGTTTTTCATCTCATTTATCATTTCCTCTCTTTTCTTCCCTTGAGCATTCTCATCCCTCTGTTACAACGTAGTTTTCATACATTTTCCCCCTTTATTGCTTTTCTGGTATCGCATGCAGTAACCTTTTATTCTACTGAATAGATAAGAATATCGGGACTCTTTTCATACTAAATTATCAACTGACTACTCGTGGTCTTACATTAAGAAAAATAAAAATATTTCAAGAAAACAAGAATCGTAGTGTATGGACGTTATGCATATATTATGTGCAGCAAATGATGTACCTCGTCTTCCCTAACATTCAGGATCACATGTACATAGATGAAGTCTTTACCACATGCACATAAAATCACTTGACATACTCAAAAGTTGGATTAGTGATGTTTAATGGTATCAACTCGAATGGTGGGTTAATGACTTGATGTTGTGTTGCTAAGTTGGCTTGATTTTTGTGCTACTTTGACTTGCTTGATGATGTACAGTCCCTTGAGTTAGCTTGACCTTCCATATCACCTAGACATCTGTCTTATGAACAAAATATGATCTTTATAGCTTGAGTAGGCTTTACAAAACCTTATGGGTTTGCGTTATGGTGGTCGTAGGTAATGTTGCAAACGTATTGCTGAGTGACGAACACAGCATGTATCTAACGATATTTTTCATCTTTTGATGTTGGATTGGTCGCTCTAATCTTTGATCTCTACTCGATTATGACTCGAGAGTGTTGTCGTTTAAAAAAGTAAAAACTCGTCTTATGTGATAAAATGTGAACTTCTGGGAGCCAATTATAGAGTAGGGTAAGATTTTTATGATGTTATAGCCATTGCATAAAAAATAGTTCATCTTTTGCTCTAAAAAATGTTTTCAGTAGCTAGAAGTTTTTGGTCATCAAAGTCTTCCACAATTTTCTCTGTCCTGACGTGCGGTATTCGAAGTGTACATGGCTCTGCTTTTTAGATGCTATTTAAGTGAATTTTCTAATATAGCGTTCATTTTAATTTGAGTGATACGGGGCAGAAAGGGGAAAAGAGCTTTGTACTTGAAATGTGGACACCCTATGATTTTCCTGTTTGGGTCCATCTAATGCATCTCAATTTTTTTTTTTCAGATCTTCGAGATGATAAACAATTTTTTCTTGACCATCCTGGTGCAGTGCCTATCACGACAGCCCAGGTAAACAAATATCATCTGCAAAGTGTAGGACAAGTCTCTAGTTTCCAGTTTTGTGATCTTTAAACCAAAATTCTGTCATTCTATTTTTGAAGGGCGATGAACTGAAAAAGCAGATCGGAGCAGCTGCTTATATAGAGTGTAGCGCAAAAACACAGCAGGTAGTTATTTTGTTCATACTTGAGAGTTTGTACTGTTCTGAAGTTCTTTTGGACCTTTCATTGACATACATTTCTTCCTACTACTACTACTTGTGGGTTGCAGAACATAAAGGCTGTGTTTGATGCTGCAATTAAAGTAGTTCTCCAGCCACCTAAACAGAAGAAGAGAAAGAAGAGAAAGTCCCAGAAAGGTTGTTCAATTTTATAACAAGGGAGATTTCGGCTTCAGAAGTCCACTTACCAGTTTCTGTTACATTTGCCTTGCAACTACTTTCATCTACCATACTAGAAGAGTGGCATGTTCTTTAGATGCTAATAGGTTGTGACTGACAAAACCCGAGGGGCTCTCGATTGGTTGAATTCAACATTGTTTGTGATATTGTATATCATCATCATTTGCGTTATGTTTGTGAACCATATAGAGAAGGTTTTCTGTAAAATTTGGGATTTTTATGAAGATGTAGTAATAGAAGTGTTTGTAAACTAAGCTCTAAGAGGCTTAGAAAAACATTATTGCATTTTGTTGTATTATATGTTCCAATTGTAAGTTAGGTGAATTAACTATCTGTTAATTCCTGTTGTGCTTGGAAGATTGGGTTAGTTGCTTCTATGTGCTCTTCTGGTTTTTTATGCTAGATGGTTCTGGAATGAAATAGTAGCGTTAAAAGAAGGGTGGATACTGCATATTTGGTAGGTGAATGTCCCAAAATGGTTTCGCGTTAACTATTAGTTTTTGGGATAGAGGGAGTATTATTCTGTTTACAAAAGTTGAAGATATAATTCTATGAAGTCGTGAAGGCCAATTTATTAAAGTTATTGCATCGAGTTGGTGGCATTTTCCCAAGATCACATATGGAAGATATGATGCTTTAGTCCCATGTCCATTAATGTGTACAAGATTCTTAAGAAATAAAGTGGATGGGAGTTTGGGACCAACGTCCATCTCCTTCATACATTCTGTGGGCGACACTGGATAATTGATGAGGGTAATGTTGGATGGACGGCCTTCTTTATAGCTCTATTTCTGACCACCTCTAATTAAGGTTATTGTTAGATTCCAAGTTAGATTATTTTTTCATTATCACATGGAATTATGTCGTACCATGCGATTAGGGGTGATAATGGGCTCGACAAGCTCGCGAACGAGTTCGAGCTAGGCTCGGTCAAAGATCGGTCAAAGCTCGGCTTGTTGTGGCTCGGCTCGAGATCGGGCTCGGCTCGAGACTTAAACGAGGCGAGGCGAGCTAAGCAAGCTCGGCTCGGCTCGTGAGCAGTGTACCTCAATTATTATTTTATACTAAAAACATATTTTTATATTAAAAAAAATATTTTATATTATTGAACTCACTTTATCTGATTTTTCGCAAAATAAATTTCCCAAACGAGCTCGAGCCCATAATCGAACCCGAGTTCGAGGCGAGCCTCGAGCCGAGCTGAAAATGAGCTCGAGCCTGAGTCGAGCTCACGAGCCGAGCTCGAGCGGCAAAAACTAATCACGAGCTTGAGCCGAGGCTCGGCTCCCCAAGCTCGTCGAGCTCACGAGCCGAGCCGAGCCCATGAAAACTTAAACGAGCTCGAGCCGATCGTAGTGCTATTCGGGCTCGGCTCGTTCGATAAGCACCCCTACATGCGATAACTATTTCTATTTTCTAAGATATGTTTTGATATCCACAGAATATAAGCGATTGAAAATTAAATAATCATACTCCAAGAACATGACATGCTATAGGGCATAGGCCCAGTTATTTGTATATTGTATATTATTAAATTATTCCACTTTTTTTTAAAGATAAGATGAATATCGCTCATCTGCAAGTGGAGGGGAAGTGGGGATCCTACTTTTACAAGGGTGGCGAAGGGTTTCCGTCTTCTCCAATCAATTAGGCCAACCTTGATCTTGTATATTTGTATATTCAACTATTCTACTACCATGTTCTTACGATATGCTTCCTCTGTTTATAAATACATGCAACATCTCTTGTTTACACGTTATCCAATGTACTACTTTATTCCTTAATATCTTTGATTATGTATAAGATAAAATTATAAAAAGTTTGATAGAATATATTAGTCAACCAATATTTTAGTAAATATTTTGTAATTATGTGTAATATATTTTGTTACCTAAGTTATAGCTAGAGGGCTTGATTCTAGGCTAATTATAGGTTTGTATGTTTGTATATATGACAGTTGAGTCATCTTAATGAATTAAGGAATTATCTTCTAATAAAGTTGATATTATAAAAGTATGTAAGACGAATCAGATAAGACTAAACATGACTATATTTTTTCTTATACATTTGTGAAAAAATATGAGATTGATTGGTAGATAAATAGTGGTTACTATACAAATGTTGTACGTATTTATAAATGAAGGAAATATTATTTATTTACTAATATTATCCATTGTATATTTTTTTTTTATGAACGTGGATATTGTATACGTTCTTTTATCTTGAACTGTATATTGTTTTACTTGAAACGTATGTGCTGAGAATCAAGGTTGGCCTAGTGGTTGTGAGGCCCTCCTTCCACCCCTGTGACAGGGGTTCGATTCTCATCCCTTGCAAGAAGGATCCCCAATTTACCCCCTTCTTGCAAGTGAATTCTCCTTACCAAAAAAAAAAAAAAAAAAAACTTGAAACGTATGTGCTTTGGAAAGCATATTGCAAATTAAACTCTCATATGTAGGATCTAATATGTGTCTCAAAGCAATGAATTACCACTAGTCCTAGTTATTGAGCCGGTCCATATAGAATCTATGGGCTGGACCAACATCATTTTGGAAGCCGTGCTATATTGCCTATTGGATTCTTTCCTTGTTACTTTCTTTTTCTGGAATTTGTTCTATTCCCACTCTCAGTAGTGTATACAGAAGCATTGCCACTTTTCTTTCCATTATAACGTTTCCCATATAAATTCCTTACATATCTCTCCTTGAAATATTTACATTGTAGTTTATTTCAACTACCTATTGTATTGAGCAATTATTGTTCTTGACGAATATATTCAACTGTTGTGTATCACAAACTTGAGGATGGCATCTAGAAGAATTTTAAAGGAACTCAAGGAACTTGAAAGAGATCCACCTAGTTCTTGCAGTGCAGGTAATAATGTGAGATGTGCTTAATTAATTTAATTTATCCGTATTCGTTCATTGACGGGTGCTAATTTTTGAAAAATTAAATTTCAATTATTTCTAGGCTCGGTAAGTACAAAATGATTGCAAAAATAAATTAATGGTCTCTACGTATATTTACTACGACTAGAATGTTGGTGATCACCGAAAAACAATGGCAAATTTCGCGGTTTCTTGCCAAATATTAGAATTTTGATTGGATGACTATTTGCTTGTTCTACTGGTTGAATTGTGATATAAATAGGTCCGGTGGCACAAGATATGTTCCATTGGCAAGCAACAATATATGGTCCAAATGATAGTCCTTATTCAGGTGGCGTTTTCCTTGTGAACATCCATTTTCCGCCTGATTATCCCTTTAAACCTCCGAAGGTAATCTTTTTATGGCATTCCATTTTCTTTTCATTGATTATTTTCTAGATATAAGATGGTTTATTTTTCTAAAATTAAGGCTAATTTTCTGATCTTCAATAGTTATTTATTTGAAGATTGATGTTATGCTTAAAATTTTTAATATAAATTTGTATTTGCAGGTGGCTTTTAAGACCAAGGTATTCCACCCAAATATTAATAGTAATGGGAGCATTTGCCTTGACATACTAAAGGAGCAATGGAGCCCTGCACTCACCATATCCAAGGTGATACTGATAATCCCTACTTCGTATCCTGACAATATTATGCATGAAATCAACGGACGCCGTAACATTTATTCTCACTTGTAATAAATTAGACTTCCATGATAAAATGCATTTGCAATCTGTTCTTTGTAACATGAGAGCTTTTCTTTAAGGAAAAATCGACACCATAAATCTCGAATTTGGAGTCTCTCCCCATATTACTTTCGTCTTTTAAGTTATTAAAAAGAGACAAAATTTAACTTCAAAAAACGAATAATTGGTCACTGACCAATATGACAAGGATATGCGCAAACTAAGAATTATTAAGAAATATAACCTTGGACTAATAGATTTAATACATCCCAAACTTCATAGTAGTAGAACTTCATTGTAGTATTATGCAAAAAGTTCAAAAAATCTAGTTGGAGCTTAGCTTGATGTTTTGACTTCGAGCTGAGCCCAAAATTGGCTTGATAAATAATGTTTACAGAGTATCCTGATTTCTTAATGTTGCTATTGCTCGGCCTTCGCTTATAGATTAATTAGGCAAAACATCATAAGAATTACCTTTTATTTGTAACTAGATTAAAAATTCAACCCTTGAGATAAAGCAATCTCATTTAAGTTTTGAAAAATATGTTTTATGAATCGGCCTAATGCTAATACAATCAAACCTAAACCAAACAAACAAACCTAAAGGAGCTTTATGAGCTCGTACATTCCATCCAAAACAAAAATAAATAAAACCGAGTAAAATGTCGCTTAGGAAGGGGGCGTCGGCGGTCGGTGCTTGTGATGGTGGAGTCGAACCTCGGATGGGCGATGGAAGTGGAGGAAGAAGCGTGACGTTCACGATCCGGACAACGAACAACCAACGGTGAGCGTCGCGTCTCGCCACATCGGCAATCCCAACAATTTGCTATCGCTTGGGATTTTGGGCTCATGATCTTTTGAAGAGTCACGTTCGTTGTGACTCATTACTCTCGCTCGAGAGTATTTCGGAGTATCTCCATGAGGTAGGAGAAACGCGAGATGAGTGGGCGTCTTTGAAAACCCCCGGATGCAGCGGGGTGCCGCTGCAGATTTGAAGTTGTCAAGGCAAGGACCATAATGATCAATGCCAAGCTAAAAAGAGAGCCAAACAAGTTGAGCTCTCGAACACACCTCCGGTTTGCAAAGCCGGAAAACATACGTCCCAACCATGAAAAACTTTCATCGCTCGATCCATGCTCACAAACTTGAGTCACCTTGTCCCTCGGCACATATTCCCAAAAAACTACATATTCTCTTTATTACAACCTTGAACCACCAATCCGACCCAGCGACAAACACTTGTCGATGGCCACAACCAACCACGAGATAACATCTTTAACAACTCGAAAAAAACAACGTACTCCTATTATTCGGATATTTAACACGCATTTTAAGAAAAAACCAAACATACGACATCAAACATAACTAGTTGGAGAGCCCAACAACCGGGAGGGAGGGGAAGGGAAGCCGGAGCACTAACGGGGGAGGGGAAAAGGGGCCCGAGCACTAACCAAGGGGGAGGGGAAAGGGGGCAGGACACAAACAACCCGGGGAGGGGAAAGGGGAGCCCGACGCATTGAAATACCTTACGGGGACGGGGAGGGGGACCTACAACTAGAAACAGTGAACCGGGGGAGGGGAGGGGAGGGAAGTAACTAGGCACCAAGGAAGGTGGGGAGGGGTGGCCAGGGGCGACGGCGGGGGCGACAAACGAGGCGACTAAGGAAACTCGCTAAAACCGGGGATGGGGCGACAAACAAAGGCGGGGAGGGGGAAAAGGCGGGATAACGGGGACGACGAGGAGGGGTGACGAGGGGACGACGAGGAGGGGTGACGGGGGGCGGCGGCGAGGGGCGACGGGGGGCAGCGGGGGAAGACGGGGGAAGCGGCCAGGGGGCGACGAGAGGAAGGGAGACGCGGGATGGGGAGGGGAGGGAAGAGAGCAAAACGAACGTTAAACAAGCTCGCCGGCGACCGGGTGAGCAGCGTGCTCGGGCCGGCGGCCGGCGAGCTGTTTGGGCGGCGCTTGAGTAGGTAGGGTTTCCTTGGTTGGGGGGGTTTTCTTAGAGAGAGTGTCTAGGTATTAGATAGTTTTGTTTCAACTCTGCGTACTGCGAACTCGAATCATAATATTGAGGCCCTATTATATTCAACTTACTTTTAGTCCTTATAAGAAAAACTAAGTTCAATAAGGTCTAATAATAAGGACTAATAAGTTCATTTCGTGAAAATAAGATTTGGCACACTCACGAAGATAAGGTCCAATAACTTCATATATGGTATAATAATTAAGACTAATAAGTTTAGATAAGTCCAAACTTTTAACCAATACGAATGACGAATCCTAACTGTGTACTTGTAGCCATGTTCGCAACCATCCCTAGGAGTAAAATTATATAAGTTGTTCAGTTTTAAGAGCTAGATCTCTGCTCAACTTAGCCAATATGTTAAATTCAATTAAACAACAAATAACCAAGTTTTATTTTCTCATAAATAACCATAACAATATCTCATGTGGTTGATGTCTTGTAGGTTCTGCTGTCAATATGTTCCCTACTGACGGATCCGAACCCGGATGATCCACTGGTTCCAGAGTATGCTCACTTGTACAAGACGGATCGAACTGCCTACGAATCCATGGCTCGTAACTGGACTCAGAAGTACTCCATGGTCTGAGCCTTGTGTAGCATTGACATTATTCTCATCGTTGATTTTCTGGGAATAAAAACTTCAAGCATAATGTCAAGAATTAAAAAGTATCCTGGAATTTGTTAACTGAAATTAAGAGCTCGTTATAATCTGTAACTCATATGGAGTACATAATTATTGGAGGCAACTCATAGACCATTTATCAGCCAAAGGCTAAAAATAAATTTATTCATTTTCTGGGGTATAAAAAGTGTAGAAACACATCATTTTAATAAAGTTTTGCGTTAGCATTTTGTTGTTTTTAGAAATACCTTATGTTTTTGGTACTGAATGGAGTGTCCAAGTGTTCAGCTATATTATTTTAACTCAGGAAGTTATGTTAGAGGCAAATACAATCCATGTTGACTTCACATCGATTTTTACTTAATCCGAAATTATATTTGTAGATTAAAACTTAAAACTATTGGTTATAGGTGATTTTTCTTGAACAAAGTTTAATTTTCCATGTCCAAATGTTGGCTATTTGATTTTTCATGTCTTTGATATCTATTAACGAACCATTTTCATTAGTTGATAATATTAATTGACAATTTTATGAAAGAATAAAACGTTCATTTTTCCGATATCATAATGTCTAGTAAATTTCCTAACCTTCATATTTCTTTAATTTGCTCTACATATTGATTCATCGACTATTGATATTTTTTTAACCGATTATTAGTAATAATACGTTAATAACCATATACGATCATAATCGCTTCCCTTGATTGAGGTTTTACTCTTTTTAAAATCCTGACTTCTTAACCCGAGGATGATTCCATCTTATCTCCTCAATCTTCAAATGTACACCGAAGAGGGTACCATAGTTCCAGCCCACCTACC
Organism: Beta corolliflora; assembly: GCA_947648045.1. Lineage (NCBI taxonomy): Eukaryota > Viridiplantae > Streptophyta > Magnoliopsida > Caryophyllales > Amaranthaceae > Beta > Beta corolliflora. The sequence continues at coordinate 48,647 of CANSZD010003792.1, read as the reverse complement.
TCAAATACAAGATATTCTTCACCTGCCCCCAACACTAAAGTTGTTCATCCTATGGCTCTTGAAGAAAAAAGTGAACAACGAAGACGAGGAACGACTACTCCTCCACAAGTTGGGACCATGGTTGGATCCGCCATAATCTTTGCCCTTCATAAGGGAAATTTATCGAGTGAAACACATGTCCATGGAGTAGACCTTCATCGATTCATGCGAATGCAATGATAGAACTTCGGATCCTACCCATGCTACACCAAATGTCTCTCCAGATCAGTTGGGAAGGGGGAAGAGAAAGAAGAAACCAAAACAAGACCACCATGAGAGCATATCCACAGCGAAGGGTGTGGATCAACCCGGTTACTCAAGACGAAGTAAATCCTTGGGTCGAGAGAAAAACCAAGCAAATCAGGGCTTTGATGGCCAAACCAAGCATCCCGTTTAATATGTCAACCATCTATCGGAATGCAAGGGGCATTGCACGTAACTCGTTCAAGCCAAATTTTCGTCACATTATCAGCGACCACAACCCTGATATTGTTGTCCTCGCTAAGACTCATGCTAGTCGTCGGTCCCTTTGCCACCATTGTCTTAAACCTTCCTTTTTGATAGTTGGCACTTGGGCGATCCTATAGGATTTGCGGGTGGAATTCTCATTATGTGGAATTCGACTCGAGTTCATCTCACGGTTCTAAGTGAGAACTCACAAAGCATCCTTGCATTGGTGGAGGTATGTGATAATCTTCCACCCTTTCTTTTAACTGCCGTGTATGCTAGTCCCCATTTTAATATTCGTAAAATTTTATGGTCAAATTTGTGTGATGTTGCTTGTTCGGTTGATATGCCTTGGATAGTTTTTGGTGACTTCAATGAGGTAACTTGTCAGGCGAGAAAAATGGGGTGGAAATCCTATCTCAAAAATCGATCTTGATCTTTTCAATAAAACGCTAAATGATTGTAAATTGTTGGACCTTGGTTTCACGGGACCAAAATTTACTTGGTCAAATAAACGAAAGCATGCTCCTATTCACGAGAGATTAGATAGAGGTTGCGCAAATGACCTTTGGTTCTCGAAATTTCCAAACTGTTCCATTCATCATCTTCCAAAAATAACCTCGGATCATTGCCCTCTCTTGCTTCGCCTTGATCTTCCCCAACTGTGACGGTCCCAAGCCATTTAGATTCGAACCCATGTGGGTTCTTGACCCGATCTTTCCCCTCGGTTGTTCATAATGCTTGGACCTCGGTCTACTCTCCCTTGACTCTAAACTCCACCAAACAAGACTTCATCTCACTTTGTATGGAACAAAGACAATTTTGGCAATCTTTACCATAGGAAGAAAAGAGCCTTGAGTAGACTTCGAGGCATTGAAAACCACCTCCAAACCAACCCCTAGCTCCCTTTTCCACCCTAGATTTGCAAGAGAAGCTCCAAGAGGAGCTAATCACGATTCTTAATCAAGAAGACCTCTTTTGGCGCACTAAAAGTAGGCTAGATTGGTGCACTCAAGGTGAAAGAAATACGGTCTTCTTCCATAGGATGGTTCAAATTAGAAGACATAAGAGCAAGATTCTTTTACTAATAAACAACGTAGGGGAAGAAATCTCGGACTCCCTAGATCTGAGTAACCATATACGAAACTTCTATTGCTCCTTATTCTCGTCGGAAAGAACCTTTTGTCCTAAGGCCTATCTTGACCCTCCCAACCCTTAGGCTCTTAAAACTTTACGCCATCCCCAGAGCATGAGTGAAGTTAAAAATACTTTGTTCTCTATGAAACCTCTTAAGGCTCCGGACCCGGATGGCTTTCATCCTTTTTTTTTCCAACAATCTTGGGTTACTATTAGCTATGACCTTCACCTCAACATTACTAATTGGTTCAAAGAAGCTAAAGTACCAGAAAACTTGTGCAATGCCCTAATATGCCTGATCCCAAAAGTGGACCATCCTACTACAGTCAAACAATTGAGACCTATTAGCCTTTGTAACACCATCTACAAAGTTGTCACTAAAATTATTGTTCAAGGGCTCAAGCCAATTATTCCGGGTTGGCATGGATTTCCAACAACCAAAATGGGTTCATTAAGGGGAGGGGTCCGGATGTTAATATTGTGGTGGCAACTGAAATCCTTCATTCTATGAATAAGAAAAAAGGGAAGCATGGGTGGTTCGCCTTAAAAATTGATTTAGAAAAAGCTTACGATAGGATTGGATGGCATTTTCTTCGTCGTTGCCTTAGTAATCTTCAAATGGATACCCATTCAGTGAACATGATTATGAACAGTGTCTCTCAAGCTTCCTCATCAGTCCTTGTCAATGGCAAGAAAGCACAATCCTTTTCCCACTCTAGAGGTTTGAGACAAGGAGACCCCCTGTCACCTTATCTCTTCAATATTTGCCTTGAAAGCTTAACTAATAAAATCAACACTGCATCCGTAAAGAAAGATTGGACACCCTTTTGGGTGGGTAAAAACAAAGTTCCTATCACTCACCTTCTCTTTGCTGATGACTTGCTTCTATTCGGTAGAGTTGACGAGTCAACAGCGTTCGCAGTGCGAGATACTCTTGCCTCCTTCTGTAATGAGTCGGGTCAAAACATAAATGAACAAAAAAATAGACTTTTTTTTCTCTCCTTACACTCCAAAGGACCACAAAAGCTTATTTCAAGATACTCTTAATGTGGCTGAATCTAAGGACCTTGGTACATACTTGGGCATCCCCCTCTCCCACAAAAGACCAAAGCGCAAAGATGTGCAATTCTTAGTGGACAAGGTTAAGAAAAAACTTGCGCTTTGGAAAGCCAATTATCTCTCAAGAGCCAGAAAGCTTGTTTTGATCAACTCCACTCTGAACTCCATTCCAGCTTACTATCTTCAATCACACATTTTTCCCGCCACAACCCTAAAAGACCTTGACCAAACTTGTAACGACTTCCTTTGGGGGAGAAAGAGACTCTAAAAAAGAATTCACTTAGTAGGTAAGGACTCCACCTTCCTTCCAAAATCTCAAGGAGGTTTGGGCATTAGATCACATTTTGACCTAAGCACTATATGGCAAGGCTAGGGTGGAAAATGAGCCAAGGGCCTAAGACCCTTGCACAAGAATGCATCAACTCAAAGTATATCTTTGATAATAAAGTTGTTCCTTTTAAAAATGGCTCTAAGATTTGGAAAAGTATCGGTTTAGGTTGGGATCTCTTATATGATAATAAAGTTTGGCTTATCGGGGATGGAAAGGAGATTTCTTTATGGGAGGATAATTGGTTGGGGATTGGTACCCTTCGATCTCTCATTGAGGGCCCTATCCCTCGCTCAGAATAAAATTATAAGTTGTGTGAGATGTGGGATCAAAATGAATGGAAGTTTAATAGCATCTCCTTCCAACTACCCGATTACATCACCTATCGCATCAAGGACATCGATGTTCCTTCTCCTAGCTTAGGTAGGAATGACCACCCTATATCATCCTTTGTAGAAGAAAATAAGTTCTCGCTTGCCAACGCTTACACCACCCTAACAAGGTCAAGGAAAGCTTCGACAAATTTAGACTGGCTTTGGAAAAGTAATACCACCCCCAAGATAAAATTTTTCTTATGGTTGGTTTGGTGGGATCGCCTCCCCACCAACGGCCTCCTGAACCAAAGGAAAATAATACCTTCCTCCCTCTGCTCACTTTGTATTCACTATGCTGAATCTTCTCTCCACGTTATTAGAGACTGTAGGGTAGCTAATCAAGTGTGGTTAGAGTCCAAACTCCAGCACCCTCTTTCCCCGAACCCCCCAACGACCGAGTGGTTAAGTCGTCAGTTGCGAGACCACACGAAAGTTGGGAATATCCCTTCAAACATCCTTTTCCCGTTCATTTGTTGGGAGATTTGGGTTCAGCGCAATAAATACACATTTGAAAACACCCCCATTCCTCCCCCCACCATCACTCTTCAAAAAGCAAGTCAAAATGCGAAGGAATTCTTCGCGGCTCACACCACCCATTCAAATCCAATAGCCACTCCTTCCTTTGCTGGTGTTTTAATTGATGCTACAGGTAATTGGATCTTGGGGTTCCAAAGAAAGATATATGCAAACACTAGCCTTCACGCCGAATTACACGGAATTATGTGGGCTCTTTCAATCGCCAATGACCAAGGAGCAACACATTTACACCTCTTTTCAGACTGTTCGAAAGCTATTACGCTAATCCAGCAAACTTCACCGCCATGTTCTACTTTTGATCATACTACTATGATATGCAGGGATCTCAACCGCTCCTTCCAAGAGATGAAGACCCAATATTGCCCAAGGAAGCACAACGTCGTTGCGGATAGTATGGCTAAGGCAGGATGAAAAGACACTTTAGACATTAATGTAACTAGGATTATCCCCACCCCCTAGTTATCTTTTCCACTTGTGGAACGAATTTGTAATGAGGATTTAGCCGTTAACTCTCTAATCTGTTTTCAATGCATCCGAAGTTCACCCAAAAAAAAAAATCCTGACTTTGAATTTATCTTATAAATCAGTAGTATAATTTTGATTGCGTGTTTGGGAGGTCCAAATTTTCCAATCATTGTTAAGATATGTTGATAGCTTTAATTTACATATTGTTGTTAGTTAAGATTCTTGGATAACGATTGCCTCACACTGATCTATCAGCGCTATGATTTGCGTCGCAAAAACGATGCTATAGCTTTCACTTCGTTATAGAGTTCTAGTTGATTAAACTTAATTACTGTATGTACGTCGTCATTGTTCGCCGCCCAAATAATGAGCTTCTCTTTGTTGATTGGTTGTCCTTAAACAGATATATATAAACATACCATGTCTTCATCAATCTACACTAGTGCATAAATGCCCATGTCAAGTAATTCCCTTGATAAGATCCGATGTCTCAGTACTTGGTATGAGGGAAAAAAAGTAATGTACTCTCCAAAAGCTTTCGGATGGTTGGAACCCGAATATTGGTTTTATATCTTATCATGGAAATATGTTGTAATGAGAGACCGATATTCACTTCCTAAAAGAAACTAGAGATAAGTGAAATATTGTAAAACTGGGTTTGAAAAACAATTGGTATTAATTATATATATACAATGCAAATTTTATTTAATCTTGATGCACATATTTCAAAAATATCAATATAATAATTTTTATTAATAGATAATTAAAGAAATTAATTATAAAAGTCGTGTGTTTGCAAACATAATATTAATAAGATTGACGTGCTATATTTCTTAGATATGTACAAGTGATGCCAATATAAAATAATTTTCACAATCTAGTTGTGGAACTTGTCGTGGATGACTCCTTAAGCAGATGGGCAGCTCTTCACGTTTCTCTAATATAATCACCAATCTTCTAACAGCGTCATCCATGATCATGACTCGTAGTTTATCTAATACTAAAAGCATACTAATCAGGAAAGAATGAAAATGATCATACTCAGATGTACTCAAGTTTGTTAAATGTTACCTTTCTTAGTTTATTACTCGGAGTCAAAAGTCCAATACTCCTATGATATATTCCCTTCTTATTATTACTATTAATTATGCTACTTAGTCCTACATAACTGCTTCAAGCATATAGAAATTCTAATATTTCAACACAACGTGGTAAACAATTAACCTTGATCTCCACCATTATATTACATTTTGGATATATAGTCCCCTGGTACTCAACCTGGAAGAATCCAAACTGGCCTAATTGACCTAACTACTTTTCTTGTTGATTCTAATTAACCATTTACCATTAAGCTATATTATAGATTCCGTTGTATATATTTATGAAGCTCTTCGAATAAGTTGAAAATTTCAATGTAAAAGTATGTTGTGAATATATATATATATATATATATATATATTAGAAGAAAAAAATTGACACTTAGGAATCCCGACTATGCCTCATTTTCTTTAAAAAAATCTTAATTATCGATTAACTTAAAATAGTACCAACTTTAGGAGTGCATGTATTTTCAAAATTGTATTTCATGGCCTATTTACTTCCTCTCTCGTTAAATAAATCGTTTTTCTAACTTTTACGAGAAACTTTTTGAGATAAGCGTTTCATTTATTTCGAACGGAGAAGTATACGTTATGGTTTGTGTAAGGGAAAGTTTTGTATAAAGAGTGCAATGCCCATAGATGGAGCCGGACATGTGTGCTATTGGCAACCACGCAATAAACATGTGAGGCCTCCATAGTACTTTCAACATGCTATATTACTATTTATACCAAAAATACCTTCAACTTTCGCACAAATAATTAATCAACCATTGACCAAAATAAATACAATTTTGGTTACAAAATCTTTATAACAAATGAGCCGTCCTAGTAGTTGAGCTCCAATAACTCGCAAATCGAAACGGCTAATTTACCCCTCTTATATCGGTCATTTTTCGATCTCAGGAAAAAAAGTAATGGTCATCCAGCCTCCCTAACTATAAATTCCTGGCTTTACCCCTGAATATAAATATAATTTTGGTTACAAAATCTTTATAACAAATGAGCCGTCCTAATAGTTTTACTACCATGCACAACATAACAAACTAAGGAATCCAATCTTGTGGGTTGTGAATTTGTGATGCTTATTAGGGGGGTACATGTGTTTCTCTTTTTACAAGCATTTGCACGAGTTGGATTGCCGGTACAGTACCTCTGGTTGTTAGCCATGGTTTACATTATCCCTACTATCACCTTCAAGTTAAAGTAACATTTAGTATACAGTAATTTGATAAGAAACCATAAGATCTCATCTTCGTTTTCATATTTTGAGAGAAAAAACAAAACTTTTGTAGCTCCTTTCTTGTGAGCTTCGATCGGTCACAATGGTCTGCTTTACTTTGAACTGTTCTGCTTTGCTGAAATGCCAAATTTCTGTTTGTACTGTCATCATCGATTCTATTATTGAACCGTAATGATTGAAATAAACTACATGGTGAAGAAATTCACCCGCCAGTAAGAGAGAAAAATTGATGATGTAAAAGTTACACATAATAGATTTATCAAATTGTCGGCTCTTACATGTTTGCTAGATAATTACTCCGTCCGTCCCAGAATACTCTATACCTTTTCCTTATTCATCCGTCCCAGAATACTCTTTACAGTTTACACTTCTATTTTGTCGATATGACCCACTGGCCATTATTATTTTAATCTTTATACATTTTAACCATTACTCACACTCTCTCTGTTTCAAATAAAATAATACAACTTTAATACTTAAACAAATAATACCCTGATAAATGTCAAGATTATTCTGAGGCGGAGGGAATATTTATTTTAATCCACACTCTAATGCTTACTTAAACAAATATTTGAAAGCAAACAAATATTGTCTCTCTACTTTCACCTTTCTTTTTTTTCAAACAAAATATCACGTTATTCTTGGATATGTTAAAATTTGTTAATTAAATAAAAATAGTTACTCAAAAATGCCAGTGAAATCAACTGTATTGGATATCGTCTTGTTTTTTTTTTTTGTTCAGGAAAGATAATTGGTCCGAAGACCAACCCCTGCTAGGCTACTAGCCTGCAGGGCACACCAGCTCATTTACTGGGTAGTGGGGATTTATACCCACAAGCAAACATTAATACAAACTCCCCAAATTGGGGAGTGATGAGAGTCGAACACCCGACCTCACGGTTGGGAGGTGGGAGCACCAACCATTGTTTAATAATCCATATACCCTTGTAAAATGAATTGATTGTTTTTTTATTATTATTTTTTGATAATTATGATGGGATTTTATTGATGATGCTTATAAAAGCTCAAACAATATAAAGGCCCAACGACCGACTATTTGTATGGAGAACCAACTGCTTTTGTTTATGGGCCACCAACAAGAAGTAGAAGTCGTCCATAAAAGTGTAAAACTCGTCCATAAAGATATCATTGAAAAACATTAAGTCAAAAGTTTCTCCTAAGGTACCATTGTAACGTAATCATATTAATGTCTAAATCTTACTAATAATAATATGGTCTAATACTCTTTATTACACGAAAAATCATTAGGCATAGAATTTCCATTGAGTACGATTAAGATTTTAATTTATTTTACCTGTCTTATCTAAGTAATTAACTTTGCCAAGAAAATAGCACGTCCTAAATATGGTCAGTCCTTGAATGGGGGACTTTGACTACATATTTTCATGCAAGGGGAAAATTAAGATGTAATGAACTTTCTGTCGTGGCATTTAAGAGAATGAAATTGTATTGATTGTTTGAATTTTCCAACCCAAAATTACCAATCTTATAGTTCCACCGTTGTTCTTACATGATATCGAAGTATATATGTAAGAATTCCCATATATTAATTGAATCAAGCATAAAAAATATTGTCATGCATGATGATGTGCCTCTCATTCTCCAAAATAATTGCAATAGAAATCCCCTTTTCATATAACGTTATTACACAAATCTTCTAACAATCATATAATTTACATTTCTCAACATGATTTGCAGAAGAAGCTTTATGCATTAATGCATTATATACGATGTTGACATTGTGTACAAAGATATTGACCCCATAACTTCTCATATAAACTGACCTAAAGCAGAATATACACGTGTACGTCCAATGAACAAAGATCCTCCTATATTTCTTAGAAAAATATCATCTTATTTGATATGCTGGTGTAATAGCATGGGTCTACAAATTTTTTGATTAAGACAACTGAACAATGAATGGCCCAGAGGCTAGAGCAATATAATTAGCTTTCGCAAGCAAAAGGCTTGGACACTCGGTCCCCCTAGACATGTTAGGTATTCCTTAATGTAGCTATAGTAATTGCAATAATGATCTATAAATCCCAATTTTATTAATGATTTACGCAAAACTAAAGTACAATATAAAATGTAATCTTTTAAAATTAAACTCGTATTTGTTACATTAATAAACAACTTTATATCGAACGAAAAATATTGAGTGAGACTGATTCATCCTTTGTGTTTGGTGAAACGACAACAAAATTTGTCTCTTTATATAGTGTTTTACATCTCTTTATCATCAAGTTTCAGCAAGCGTGTAGTCATCTGACAACATAGCCACCAATCCACCACCCCGTTGCCACCTTCTGCCTTCATGCAGGCACCTTCGTCCACCACCAAAATTTGTAGCATATTATGGAAAACAGAATTCAAGGGTTGATCACTAGCACAGCACCACGAAGTAACTCACATTGACGTATAATTGAAGCTTCAACAATCACGATGGACTTATCAGGACCGCTTTTTAGATTCTTGTGGCACTATTCTTATAACACAATGAGACCCCTATTATAAGTAGAAGCGTGACTTGAGAAAGATGTATCAGTAATAGAAGAGAGAGGAAAAAGTATACATTATAATTGAGAAAAATATTAGATTTTTTTCTAGTTGGGCTTAACCTCAATATTAGGCTCCTAGAAAATGTAACCCTGTGCTGTAGACCTTTATGCACATGCCAAAATCTTACCTGGGACTTATTATTGTAGACTCCTCAGTTATGAATGATCTAAAATTAGAGGCTAATTTGCTCACGTGCTCCTTAAAGTGTTTAGTATGGAAAAGAGAGCTTAATTCATTATCAGATAGGGACGCCCACATGATATTCAGCCTCAGGACAGCAATTTCAAAAGGTGAATTAATGTGGGAAGCGATATCTTTTTCAACCACTAAAAATTGTAGCGGGCACTTAAACAATTTCTTTTTGAAAAATGGATATGATAATTCTAAGTATGTCCGATTTTAATAATATCAATTACTCCATCCGTCTCAATTTATAGTGTTGTTTCTCATTACAAGGGAATTAAGGAAAGTATCATTTACTTTAAATATTTTATAGTACTTGCATTGAAAAGATAACAGTACAAACATTATATGTGGCTACAACTTTTCACGTAAAAAACTAAGATTTTAGGTCGCCGACGCCCCTGCTTCGATTCTAATTATTAAATATATTATTATTCATAAATTTCATAATTGATTTTATTAGCTTTTCGTAATATTTTGTTTAGTGCAAAATATGAAAATGGACGTTATGGCATGATAAGTTGTTTAAAAGAAACTTCTAATTGGGGATAAAAGAATAATTTCAATGAAATTAGGGTAAGAGAATTTATTACTTAATAAAAGTGTTAGAGATCAAAAAGCTTATCTATATCTTTGTAATTACATATAATAATAAAACTTTATTATGTATTACTTTGAAACATTAAGCATTAAAATTATAGTGGATTAGTGGTTAAACTCTTACATTTCATTTCAAAAGTCATGTATTCGAATTCCTAAGAACTACACATTGTTAATATTTTTAAATGAAATTATAAACAGTGTATTAAAAAGCTCGGAGAAAAGTGTCGCTAAGCACCGTCCCTTCGTTAGAACACCTTTTAATATATTTAGATAGATAAGGACAAATATTAAATGTGGGTCATGTCACATGTCTTCTACAACTTTCCATGTAAAAAATAAGGACAAGAGAGGAATAAAATTTACTTGATATGGGAATTTAAGAAATAAAATATCATTTCAAAAACGGGTTCATGAGAAACAAGAAAGAATATTTTGGGACACCCAAAATGGAATACAAGTATTATAAATTGGGACGGGGAGTATGATTATTTTCTAAATGATTCCAACTATTGGTAATATCTTAAAAAAATGCTCTAATGACCTGAACAAATCGATTTAAGAGGTAAATTAATGATGTGTTAAAATTTCATATGTTTAATATTTTGTATTTTACTTTTCATTTTTCTCTCCACCCCTTGTTTCCCACCTTGCCCACTGTGTTTGGGCACCGATTGATCAGCCCCAATAAAGAACCGAAAGCCTCCTAGAGCATGGGCGGTGGCGAAAATAGGGCCCCACCTGGTAAAGGTTGACCTAATCACCAAAGATTTGGGAAATCCCTAAAAGCGATGAAGTGACCATCACGGAAAAGGTAGCATGCCCATTGCTACCAAAAAGCGCCCATCCGAATAATGTTTCCTCGTCCTGAAATCTCCAACACTATAAAAACCAACCTGCCTCATCACCGAACAAGATCAATTCTCACCTAACAAACTAGAGATCTCTCTCTGCAGCTTCACTTCTCTCTACCTCAATCACATCCGACTTGCGTCGGAGGGCGATCCCTAAACACCCCTAGTAGTAACCTTGTTTTGCGGGATTCGGGCGTACGGATATCGAAGGCTCGGGCGAACGTTGCCAGGGCACATCAAATCTCACAACATATTACAATCCTTAATTTCTTAGCAGAAACACCCACCAACTCCTATCACCTAACCTAGCCATCTCTACCACCCTAGCACCTACTCCACCTCAATCCCACCACTCCAACATCTACTCCACCACAATAGCACCACCTCAAAATCTCAAACCCACCCCACCTCAACCTCACAATTCAAGCTTGTCGATCGGCTACTCTAACTTCGTCCGAGTGCCCACTGTGATATCGTTTCCCATGGAAACGCTTACACTATGTTATAAAATAAAGTAAAAAAAAAAACAAACTAATGAACCGTTTTCCAAAAAACGCTTACACCACGTCGAGTTATGATAGTAATTATAAAATAAGTAAAAAGAACAACGAATAGAAAATATTTTTTGATTTTGGTTGTATAGCAGTGGCTAATTCGTGGTATAGATGCCACCAATAGTCCAATATAGCCCGTCGCTTCTTTCCACCAGAAACTCCGTCCATGCTTCTTACCTCCTTCGTCCCGATGACCTCTGTTTCCTTTTTACCTCCCAATTCTCTCCTTCTCTCTCTTCCCCTTCTTCCGCCACCAATATGCTATAAAGCATGATTTAAGTCTTGCAAGTGAGTATATTGCTCTAGCATGCTATATTGGGTTCAGTGAAGTTTGAAATTATGGATCATATTTATTATTTATGTGGCGAAGGAGGCGACTGTTGTGGCTGTAGCAACGGAAAATCAGACAGCGCATTCAGGGTCTCAGATATTCTATTTCTGGGAGGTCAAGGAACCATGGATACCTTGGAAAGATAAGGTGTTTAGGCTAGCTAGGCAGTGGGAAAGGGAAGAAGAGATGGAAATAGAATTACTTGTTTACCGGTCATGGTCATATTGAAACATTTTTGAAAGATACTCCCAATAGTTGGGATTATTCGAAATTACCCACAGTTGGGATTATTAACGAAAAGTTAGGATACTCTTCTCTCACCTTTAGAAATCTAACGAATTAAGAAAAATAAATTGATCTAACCTAGGCTAGCTCGGTAGTAGTAGCAACATCTAACAATATAGAAATGGATTAACCTTTTTTCGAGAGAAAATCTGCCACCTTGTTAACTTCAAGAAAGATATAACCAATGAAGCCAATGTTAAAGCCGCAACGAAGAAGACAAATTTCAATCAATTAGGGTTTGAAGAGATCATGGGTAGGAGTAGTGCCCTTGCAAATTTCGAATTATCACTTGATCGTCACCTTCAATATAAAGGTTGTGAATACTATTGTTAAGCCAACAGGAAGTCATTCCTAAGATCGCCAAGATTAAGCAATAAGAGTTGAAGAATGACCAGAACGATAGGCTTGAGCAGCAAAAACGTTATCGAAGAAATCTTGAATAAAAACTTATGTTTCCGCACAGGAGGTAATGACTAAGCAATCGAAAAATTTAACTTATAACACCTAGGGAAGGAAGGTACCGGTGAACATATATAATGGAAGGACCTGCAAGAAAAAAAAAATAGTGGTGAAGGAAAAATCCATCATGGTTCGAGTAGTCCATGCCAGATGCAAATGCAAGGCTCGATAATAAGTTCGATCAAGATTAAGAGGACTATTCAATAACTATATAATTACGTTCTTTGCCAATACTCCAAATTAAAGACTATAACAAACAAATTGGAGGGCCTTAAATTTAGAGTGTAAACAAGTGAGGTAGTGGTGAATATCAGAGGGAAAAATATGCGCCAATTTACGATATATAGGTAGTACAAAAAGGTTGTTGTATTCTCTTTACCCTTAAGTGAGCCCCCTTCATCTTACCTTAAAAAAATGTTATGTTTTTAGAAGAAAAAGTTATTTTAAATTATTTTTGGTAGATATTTGGGGTCAAATATAGTTTCTAAAAATGAGTTCATGAAATGTATATCTATTCTCATCTAATCAAAGACCTTTGGGTCTAATGATACCTTGCGCACCTCATATAGAGGAGACCATGAGTCAAATTTTCGGGACTAGACCTGGGCAAGAGCCGGACTGGCTCACGGGCTTGGGACATTGGTGGACCTGGGTCGGGCCTGAAATTTTCAAATTTTTTCCACGGGCCTGCGGGCCAGGCTCGTGCCTTCTTGGCCCGTGTTTTATGTAGTTTTTTGGATTCTTGGCAGCTTTAGACTAAAAAATAAAGAGAAGGGGTGTTCGGCCCACTGGCCATATAGGTGGGCTCGTGCTGGGTCGGGCCTGAAATATTATTTCTTGACCATGGCAGGCCCGCGGCCCATGTAGCGGACAATGGGACGGGCCTCGAGCGGGCTCGAGCCAGGCCGGGTCTAACCGACCCATGCCCACCTCTACTCGGGACACCAGCTTGATGATACGGGGTTTCGGCTTTCGGACTGGATCCTAGAATAGGGCAAGCCAAATGGGCTTCCGACTACCTTTAGCTGAAAAAATAATACTTTTTTGTATTCTCTAAATGAAAATTAGGAGTATCAACTTAAAGATGGTATAAGTTGTGATGAACAATTTTATCAAAATTTCAATGGTACCCAAACCCTTTGGATTTTACATTTTTTAATCGAGTTATCATTCATAAAGATTAGCATAGTGATCAACAAAATTAGTTCTTATAACAGTAGCGAGTTGGTTTATTAACAGTTGAATAATGTTAATGTTGAAATATGAGGAACACTACAAGAAGGAGGTGAATTGTTGTGTGACTTATGAGCGTATTTTTCGCGGAATTATAAAAACAATGAAGGAAACACACCAAGGGAACACAAAAGATTTTTACGAGGAAACTCCTTATCGCAATATAAGGAGATTAACCTCGACTACAAGGAGTTTTAACTCACTTTACTTTAATAGGTAAAGACTCTGTCACAACCTATTACACTCTATAAAGTATAACAATTAAGTTCCTCAACGGACTCAAGTTCTCAACAACAGTTCCCTCTAACTGTTGTTCTACTCCGACTTCACTCGAAGTCCCAACTCTTCTCTCTTTGCTTCACTCAAAGCCTCACTTATACAGGAGTTTACTCAAACCCCCTTAATCCCAAACTCGGTCGAAATACGAAATAATAAAATAATACTAGTTAGAACAATCACAAGTATGGTGAAGGAACTATGGAACTTGTGGAACTAATGTGGTACTGACTCAATTTGTGAAACTAAGATATTATTAGGTTTGTATATATAATTTTCACTGAGCCAGACACACTTAGAAACTAAAATTATACGTTCTATTTATAGGCAAACTTTGTATTAGATACTCCTCCAATAACTGACCACTAAGTCTACAAATTAGGACATTTATCCATATTGCTTTACTTGGGAACCAAGCATATACACTAACTCCACTAACTGATGAACGTGATATTAAAACGTGGTTAAAAAGAAACATGCAATATTTATTTTAATTAAAACTAAATAAGGAGTCCAATTAAACATTCTAAGGGAAAGCGACACGCGACATCGTTCTTCTTTAATACGCCTTTTAATATATTAGTATAGATGAGAAGATTCTTAAAATGAGAAGGATGAGAAGTATTTTTTGCTTACCTTTTGTACTAAAATGTGTACAAATTTCTACTAAATGTGCAACATTTTTTTTCATGTGTATTTTTTTTCTAACAAAATGTGCATGTTATTTTTGAAGAACAATACTTGTAGTTTGAAAATTGCAATACGCATATTTAGTTCAAAACATATGCACGTTTAGTTTAAAAAAATATGCACATAAATCCTTCTATTCCTTCTCATTTTAAGAAACTTTTTTATTGGATCCTTCGGTCCTTTCCCATTGTATCATAGTCCTTTATACACCATTTAGATAATAACTAGTTTTTAGGCCCGGGCTATGTCCCGGTTAAGAAAATTTATATTTAATAATGTTTTACTTTGAAATAATTAATAACATCAAATATCACTTGGTTTACTGGTTAATACTTTACTATATAAGCTTGAAGTAACAACTTCAAATCTTACACAATGCAATTTCTTTTTTCTTTCATTATATGTGTTTTACATGGAGTAATAAAACATCCTAAAGGAGAGCATCATGTGACATCGTTCCTTGTTTAAGAACGCCTTTTACCATATTAGTATAGATATTAATTATATTGTTAATACCAATTATCATTGTAATTATTATTTTTTATATATTATCATTATACTTATTATTATTATCATTTTAGAAAAAGTTAGGACACATTATTTCAAAACTAATAATCATATAATCACCTTAGTACAAGTGCGAAACTAGTGGACCACTGTGATAAAATTGCTGTCATTCTCCAAGTCCGATTCAGATAAGATAAATTTTGAGTCAGCTGCAATAATATTACAAGGTTTTGGACGGATGCCACCTAAAAGAACAAAAAGAAAAAAAAAGAACCAAAATGTTTGGCACAATGATTTAAAAGATAAGCCACTTACGATTTACGAAATTTATATCAATAAATTTTCTAGGGAATAAAAGGATGAGCGTTATGACTTGTTGCAAGCGACTGCAGATGACCAAAAGTAGCAGACAATTGACTAATAATGCTTTGTAAAGATGGATTCTTCATCTTTAAAATCACGTAGAGGAGCCTTACTTTTACCAGAAAGATGGTCCGGTCAACATTAGAATTTCGCTAGGGTTTGAATGAATATATGCGTAATATATATATATAATTGATGGAGTTTTTTTTTTTTAAAGGTAAGAAAAGAACATTAGGCTACCCTCCTCGCGAGGGGAATACCTAATGTGTCGGATCTGAAAGAATGGAAGTAAGAGAAGAGTTATTACAAGGAGAAATATCGAAACTAGACATTCTTAAACGCCCTACATTGGCTATCCAATCAGAAGACGATTTACTTCCCCGAACACACGTACTGGACTTGGCACGAGGCAAATTGAGTGAGCATCAGCTTACAATCAGCAATAATATTAGCAATCTTCCATGGAGTAGAACAAAGATTATTAATGGCGTTGATGACCAAGAGGTTATCCCCTTCAATGATTATGTTGTGAATACCCGAAGGCAAAGCGATCTTGATACCTTGATGTAGGGCAGTGGCTTCGGCAATGAGAACAGAAGAGTGGCCAAGATTGAAGGCTTTGGCGTGCAGAAGCTGGCCTTCATGATTACGGATGATGACACCAGCAGCTGCCTCCAAACCACAAACCGAACCATCGAAGTTTAACTTGAAGAATGAGTGAGGTGGAGGATCCCAGGCTACAAGAGTAGCCGAGGGAAGGGGGTTAGGGGAAGGGGGTGGTGCTCCTCTAAGAGGAGAGCCAATAGCCTGACAAGTATCAACTTGTAAGCGGCACTGCCATTCCTCATGAGTAAATTTAGCTCGGTGAATGACACACTGGGGGCACCACTTTTCATTGTTGAAAATAATAGAATTTCTCTCTTTCCAAATGCTCCAGAAAAGAAAGATGCATTTCGGCAAGGAATGCTTACCTTTGAAATCCTGTAAGAAGTCTAAAGTGGAATAGAAGGACATTGGCGGGGAACACCAAGAAGTAATCCCCGCAAGTTGCCAAATACTTTGGGAATTTGGGCAATGGAAAAACAGATGGTCAATATTTTCAGGTTGTGAATTACAACGAGGACAAAGATTCGTTGGCAAAATTTTTCTACTAAACATAGTAGCTCTCACAGCAAGACTATCGTGGCAAATTTGCCAAATAAAAAGTTGTAATTTGGGAGGAATATCCAGCTTCCAAATCCATTTAAAAGGCCACGGAGGTCTTTTAGGCAAATCATGAGCTAACCAAGTAGCAGATTTTACTGAAAATTCACCACTTGAAGTAGGTCCCCAGATTGGAACATCAGGGATGCCATTGATTGGAAGGGGAATGCCTTTGATTTTGACAAGGAGGTGATGAGGCAAAATGGGAGCTAATTTGTTAATATCCCAAGTATGGTCTGTTGTGATGAAATGGGCTACTTTCAGCTCTAGATCGATATTACTCCGATCTATTTTGAGTATATCACATAAATTATCCTGGCATAACCAGTTGTCAAGCCAAAAGAGAATTGAATGACCATTTCCGACTTTCCATCTAATGCCTTTCCTAAGAAGGTCACGTTGTGCTAGGATCTTTTTCTAGATATGAGAATCATTGGTTTTAGGAGAATACTCAAAGAAGGACTTATTTGATAGATATTTTTCTTTGATAAGGGTTGCCCAAAAGGTTTGCTTTTGAGATAGCAAATTCCAACCAAGCTTAGCTAAGAAAGCTTTATTGAGCGGTAAAGTTTGTCTTAGTCCTAGTCCACCTTAAGACTTAGGAGAACAAATGGTAGTCCATGCTATAAGCGGGGTGCTATTTTTATCTTTGTTTTGACGCCAGAAAAACTGACGATGCATTGAGTCGATAGTTTTGCAGATATCAGAGGGGATGAGAGTTGAGGAGCAAATATAAGCTGGAAGAGCTTCCAGATTAGACTGAATCAGGGTATGACGACCAGTTTTTGAGAGAAAGTCAGATTCCCAATGTTGAATCCTCTGGAGAGAATTAGCCAGGATATGACTGTAATCACTTTTTGTGGGATAATAGGAGCTAAAAAAGACTCCTAAATACCTACCAAGGCAAGACTTGGGGGTCATATTGAAGTAGCCAGCAAGAGACGCTTTTCTAGCATTTGGGATGTTCTTTGACAGGACCAAAGCTGATTTATGAAAGTTCACCGATTGACCGGACATGAGGCGAAAATCATCAAGGATACTTTTGAGCTTGTTGCAAGTCGTAGATGTAGCTTTGCGGAACACCAGACTATCATCGGCAAACATTAAACAAGGGATTTGGGAACCCCTCGGACAAATCTTAAAGCCCAACCCTGATTTAGGTTTGGCACTCTCACTAACTAACTTTTGTATGAGAACATCCATACAAATAATAAACAGATACGGAGAAAGAGGATCTCCTTGACGGAGACCTCTTAAAGGCTTGAACCAGTCTGTGGTGCTACCATTAACTTTAAGGGAGTAAGAGACTGTAGTAACACATTGTTTTACCCATTGAATCCATTTGGATGGAAAGCCCAATTTGATTAACGTTTGCCATAAAAAATCCCATTCAATGCGATCATAAGCTTTTTCCATATCGAGTTTAAGCGCACACCATCCTACTTTACTAGTGGACTTTTGGAAGGAGTTCAAGAATCTCCTGAACAATAAGGATATTATCATGAATTGATCTGTCGGGTGTGAAAGCGTTTTGTAGCGGGCTAATATTTGTTTTGAGAATAGGACATAATCTTTGAACAAGTAGTTTAGAAATGGCTTTATAAATTGTATTAATTAAGCTTATTGGCCGAAAATGGTTAGGCGTTTTCGGAGTGCTTATTTTGGGGATAAGTGTAATGATCGTATGATTTAAAGACAGAGGTAAACAACCATGGTAAAAGAAACCATGAATAGCAAGACAGATTTGAGGGCCCACAATTGGCCAATAAGCTTGAAATTTTTTTGCTCCAAATCCATCAGATCCTGGTGCTTTATGAGGATTCATCTCAAAAAAGACTGATTTAATGTCTTCATCCGTAAAAGGAGCTATGAGGTTAGCTGCATCTTCATCGGTGACAAAAGGATTGATAAAGGAGAGATCAAACTCCCGGCTTGAGATGGAAGAAGAAGTAAATCGTTCTTTAAAAGAATCGGTGAGAAGAGAATTAATGCCAGATGGCGAATCAACCCATTGATTAAGATCATTCTTTAGACGAAAGATGGTAGTGTTGACAGTTCTTTTTCGCATTTTGTTGTGGAAAAATCGTGAATTACGATCTCCTTGAGTAAGCCACTGTTTGCGACTAAACTTGCCCCAATTAGATTGGCCAAACAAGAAGCAATTGTTCTCTTTGCCTGATGAGACGATTAATTCGATGAACTAGGAAAGGGTTAAAAGGTTGAACCCATAATCTCTGTTCTAAACCAATAATTTTCTCACTATTTTCAGTTAATTTATTATTCGTGTGACCATATCGATGCTTTGCCCAATTCTTAAGATGGACCTTAATTTGCGAAAGTTTGTGTTGTATTCTAAAAAATCGCGAGCCACGGATAGAGTGAGCCCACACTTTTTTGACAATTTGATGCGATTGATGATCAATTGTCCAAGCATTTTGAAACCTAAAACTGGGGGCTTTGGGCACGGCATTAAATTTAGAATCAAAGATAAGAGGAGCATGGTCTGAAACAGTGAAGGCACCATAAGATGCTTGACAGTGCGGGAAGGCATTTAAAAAAGATAGACTGGCTATTGCACGGTCCAACCGTTCAAAAATGCACTGATTGTAAAGCACTTTTTCCAAGAAAATGAATTTTGCAGCGAGGGGATATCTTGAGCATTAGCGTTAGAGAGTAGATTTGGTAGTCTTATTAATTGGTTGGGGGATAGCGGACGACCACCCAACTTGTCATCAAAAGATAGCATTTCATTAAAATCGCCAAGAGCAAGCCAAGGCAAAGTACAAGATTGAATAAAAGTTGTTAAATATTGCCAAAACTCAGGTTTATCTTGTTCTTGAGCTGGTCCATAAAGACCAGTAATTACAAACGATTGATTCAAAGGCTTGAAAGTAACATTCAAATGAGCACACCTATTCGTGGTGGAATGGCTAGTAACATCAATATTATTATTATTCCAAATGATCCAAAGACCACCACAATGATTAATGGGGTCAATAATTAAATTATTATCAAAATGTAAAGCTTTTAGAATTTTTTGACTATTTTGGCGCGAAGTCATAGTTTCAATAATGAACATGATGTCCTAGGTTTAACTTTGTTTCTTAGAAACACAAGCTCGACAAGGGCTTCGGGTTTCTTGCCGCCTTGAATATTCCAACTAATGATCTTCATAAGATGACTATTGTGACAAGATGGGTGCAAAGAGCACCAAAGGGCCATAGCGGATGATTAACATCCTGGTTCATAAGGGATTGAAACAATCCAAGCAGGATATACAAAGAGAAGACAAAATAAGCAAGAAAGATGGTGCAATGCGAATAGCAAAACGAAATACATAAGTGAAAAAACAAGAGCCGATTTAGCAAAAACCGTCGTCTCACAAAGGAAAACACAGGCCGAGCGGTAAAATCCCGCAAATTAGAGTTTTTACTAAGTACCCGCAAAGAAGAGCAAGAGTCATTAATGGGTGTGAAAACACCCCAAGTCTTTGTAAGTGATGGAGCACTCGAGTCCATAGAGTTTTGGAAACCCAATCCATATAAGAATCCGAAAATGAAAGAAGATAGAAGTTCCAATAAATAAAGAAAGGCGAGTGGATTAAATAGATAAGGAACCATAATGCGAAATAGAAATTTTTTCCTCGAATCGTAATCTATGGGGTAAATTGCTTGCTTAACAATCCCGCACCCAAGTAACACACGATTAGAGGGTGTGAAAACAACCCCTGTTCTTTAGCGAGTGCCGAAGTACTCGATTCCATATGGGACTGCAATCCCGTTCCATAGTAATAGTAAAAATACATTGTTGTAGAAAATGAATCGAACAATATATAACATGTTATGATTGCAATGAAGGATATTAAAATGGTCTTGATCCGGGAGTAGAACCGATATTAGAGAGACAGAAAGTTGTGCCCACTTTGGTTGGATGAAGTCCAAAGACGATTATTGACTCGTAAAACTTGAACAAGTTGTGAGGGGGTGAAAATTCAACCCTGTTCCATAGCGAGTAACAAAGCACTCGGTTCCATTGGGTTATGAAAACCCGTTTCCTCTTCAATTTGGAACTAAGCTTTTTAACAATCGCAAAAGGAGTGAATTCCAAGAAGGTGCAAATCATCCTAGTAAAAAGAGGTGTTCTAGCTACCGAAACAAACTGTAATGGAATGAAGAAAACAACAAGGTGTTTCCAGACCACATGGCTATTTACCCGGTTCATTACAGGTTTTAACATCCATTCCATAACTAAAATATTATAGTTTTCAATAACAATATCAAGAGTAATAGAAAATTGAAAAGCATGGAAGGTATTGAATACAGGTTTGAAGCGGTGAAAACAAGTAAAAATAAACATTCTGAATGAAGAAATATGGCCGCGAATTGAGCTAAAGAATGCGATTTTAAGTAAGCAGAAGTTCCGAATATATTTCATAATAGGCACTGTAATAGAAGAGCTACCATCGTAATAAGAAAAAATGCATCTAGTTTAAGGGAAAATCATGGTGCACAAATAACTCATAGCATAATTTATATCATGAAAAAGTCTTTTTTTAGAAGTGAGAAACATCACAGATCCAATCAGTAGTCTCATACAAAAAAACGAAATCTGAAAATATAAGAAAACTTCATTCCAACTCAGCAATGGATCTATAGCAAAGTGAAACAAGTTAATTGATAAATGTTTAGACCCATCAATTGAAAAGGTAATCAACTCATACCAAAACCAAAAAATTGCAAGAGAAGTGGGAACATGAGCATAATAGTTGGACCAGAACCATAGGAGAAGGCTTAGGAAAAGGCACTTGGTAATACTTAATAGAGCATGATAAGGTATTGAAATCCATCCATGTATATTCAGATTACAATAACTCAAACAAGCCACAAGGAACACAACCAAATCCATAGCAAGAAGATAGCAAATAATCGATAACATCTTGGATCTAATGAATAAGCAGAAAATCAGTAGAAAGCATAAGCAAATACATTCAAAACCAGAGTGGAGAAAACTTACCTGGGCGAGTCGGTTGGAGGAGCAGACACAACAACGCGCGAGCTGACGGTAAGGGCGGGCCACATCGCCATTAGAACTGAAGATGGTGGGCGCGGTGGTGGTGTACGGGATACCCCCACGAATTTTCAGGCGAGGTTGCCGACGGTGGAGGATGAAGTCGCTGGGTTCGGTGGTTGGCGCTGTTTTCGAAGGCAATTCAGAGGAGCGATGGTGAAGATTGGACCAAATTGATGGGGTATTTCCAATGGAAGAGAAAAGCTTGCAAGGAAGGGATTCATGGTGAGGCAGGCAAGTATTGGAGGAGCTGGGTTTTGCTCGATCTGGGGGTTTCTTTCTTTTTTTCTTTTTCTCTCTAGGAGTTCTCTTTCTCTCTCTAAAGTTTCCCTTGCATCTCATGGTTCATTGTTGACTTGGACTTCAATTATATATAATTGATGGAGTATCTTTTAATAAATATATGAATTTTGATATATTCAATCTTTATGGTTGTAAATAAGCATTAAAAATACATCCTATAATTGTATAAACTAGTTTTGAAGCCCGTGCGTTGCACAGGTTGTTGTTTATATTTTTTTTGCTAATTTTTTGTTAACATTGTTGATTTTGTGTTGCTATGAAATTAGATTTTTCAACACCATTTTATTTACATACTTTCTCCGTTCTTTTTCTATTGCAATAATCATTGGGTAGTTTCATCTATTAGGACCACTCCACTTTTCGTAAAAAAAGCAACTATATTTGACAATATTGCCATTTTATGTTAATAAAACCATAATTAATTACTCAAATTACCTCATAAAGTTGCGTTTACTTTATTAAGGATTTACTTATCCGATCCCTTTTTGTTAATTAAAGGGGTACCTCTATGCTAAACTACCCATTTTTTTCATTTCCTTAAAAACCATGCTAAACCCTATTGTTGCAGTAGAAAAATAACGAAGAAAGTATTTGTTATTATACTCTAATTTCTAAATTTGTTACTGCAATATATAAATTATATATTTTTTTAATATTCAACTGAATATTGTAGCCAAGTCTATTATCAAAAGGTATCCCTATAATTGGTATGACTAACAATAGCTAACACAATTTTAACATGAAAAATACCCAAATGATACTTGACGAAAGTAGAGGGTGCTTATTTAATAGATGCAGGACAAAAGAGAAAAACATGAGTGTCAATCACAACTTTAACTTTTAATGGCACATAAACACTATAAAATATGACCATAATGATGGTATCATGAATAAAATTAATTAAATATAAAACTGATCTATATTAATAATTGAAAATACAAATTAAGAGAAAAAAATACCTCTTCATCCATCATGATCATATCAAACTTTCTCCTTTTTTATGATCCGTGACCTCAAATAGTCTAGTAACGCGGACCTTGATTTCCTAATTAGTTTTAGTAGAATTAAGTTTATGAAGAAAATAATAAGATCTGACATATAGATATATGGAAAAGACAAACATAAATTATTATGTATGTGATAAATATTATAGGAAAAAAATAATTAGACAATTACATAATATCTTTGCAATGTTGTTGACAAACTTTCATTTGATTCTTCATGTAATGCCACCATGGTATGCTACAGGTTCAAAATTATAGATTTATATTTTTTATCTCTAACTCGATTTTTAAAAGTATGATTTTGAAAGATATAATTGCTATTATCACATATAATACGCTATTTTTATAGCTATTTTTATATGTATTTAAAAATAAATAATAAATAATATCATATTGTTCATCTAAATAAATAATTTTTCATCAGTTTTAAAACTATATTGTATATGGAACTTATTTCGAAGCATATTTCGAGCACTCTCCAATGGTAAAAAAAAAGTATAATATTGCGAATTTATAGCAAAAGTTATATTCAATTTACATATTATAATAATTTAGCTTGTTTATCTAAAATCGATTCGTAATCTTCACTTATCCAAAACACCTTATATGTATTTATATATATATGTTGGACAAGATATTTTTTTTAGAAAAAAAAAATAAAAAGAATGAGATGCCATATGGAGCTCTCTATCTATAATATTCTGATTTCTAAGGTTATTTTTTAAAATCAAACTCTAATTTTTTCATCATCTAAAATTCTAATATATATGTAACTTTATAGCCATAGACTTTAGTTTTTGTTATAATAATAAAGTTTTCTTAATAAATTTTATTTCAATACTAAGGGTCTATTCTGTTCAACTTATTTTGTCTTATCTGATCTTATCTTATCTTATAAGATCTTATAAAATCTTATCTCTTATGTATACAATAAATATTCTAGGAATAAAATAATTAGTCAATTGCATAATACCTCTGCAATTGACAAATTTTTATTTGATTTTTCATGTAATGCCCCCATGGTATGTTATAGGTTCAAAATTATAGATATGTATTCTTTATCTTTATATAACTCAATGTTTAAAAGTATGATTTTGAAAGACATAATTGTTATTGTCACATATAATTTGCTATTTTTATAGTTATTTTTATATGTATTTAAAATAAAAAAAATAAATAATATATTATTGTTCATCTAAATAAATGAATTTTCATAAGTTGTAAAACTATATTAAAAAATGTCTTACCATTCATCTAATTAAATATGTTTTCATGAGTTGTAAAATTATATTGTAAATGGTTCTCATTTGGAAGCATATTTCAAGCACTCTCCAATGGTAAAAAAATTATAATGTTTTGAATTAGATAGCAAAAGTTATATTCAATTTAGATAATATAATAATTTAGGTTTTTTTATTGAAAACCAAACTCTAATTTCTTACTATTCAAAACTCCTTTTATGTATTTAAATATGTGTAGAACTCTATTTTTTAAAATATTTAAAATAAAAATTAATGACATGGCAATCATACGTGGCGCTCTATTTCATAAGTTGTAGAACCATATTGTATATGGATCTTATTTCGGAGCATATTTCGAGCATTATCCAATGGTACAAAAATTATAATATTCCGAATTACGTAGCAAAAGTTATACACAACTTACATAATATAACAATTTAGGTTGTTCATTCACAATCAAACTCAAATTTTAGCTTATCCAAAACTCCCTATATGTATTTAAATCTATGTAGAACTCTATTTTTGTAAAAAATAAAAATAAACATTAATGACATGGCAATCCTACGTGGCACTCTCTATGGCCTCGAAATCTTGAGGAGCTCCCTATGCTCCCGAAAAGTTCCTCCTTTATATATATATATTGATTTCGGTTCTTATGGCAAAATCACGCGTCAATAAACGTAATTAATGTTTATTTATTACTTAGGGCCTGTTCTCTTCGACATAAAACAACTGAACTGAACTGAACTAAACTAAACTAAACTGAACTGAACTGATTGCAACTGAACTGAATTAAATTATAACTAAGGGCATGTTTTCTTCGGCATAAAACAACGGAACTGAACTGAACTGAACTGAATTGAACTGAACTGAACTGATTGCAACTGAACTGAACTGAATGCAACTGAACTGAACTGAACTGAATTAAATTATAACTAATAGTTATGATAAAAATTTAGGAACTGAACTGAACTGAACTGAATTGAACTGATTGGAACTGAACTGAACTGAACTGATTGCAATTGAACTAAACTGAACTGAACTGAATTGAACTGAACTGAACTATACTGAACTGAACTGAAAATAAGATGGGGAGAACAGGCCCTAATAGTAATGATAATAATTTAGATATCATTAATTAATAAATATAAATTAATAAATAAATAATAGTAATAACAATATTAATATAATATAATATAATATAATATAATATAATAAACATTAATTGATGATAATAATAGTTTTTAATAATATAATATGTTAATATTTAATAAT
This sequence comes from Beta corolliflora, assembly GCA_947648045.1. NCBI lineage: Eukaryota > Viridiplantae > Streptophyta > Magnoliopsida > Caryophyllales > Amaranthaceae > Beta > Beta corolliflora. The sequence continues at coordinate 22,910 of CANSZD010003792.1, read as the reverse complement.
AATTATAATAATAAAAATATTATTTAATTAATAATAAATTCATAATAATAAGTTATTAATAATAATAAGTTATTAAATAATAATAATAATACATTATTAAATAATAATAAATTATCTAATAATAATGATAAAATATTAACTAGTAATAATAATAAACTATTGAATAATAATAAATAAGACTTAAGAAAAAGAATTAGTAATGACATATATTATTGAAATGTGTACTTCTTATGCTTGAATTATCATTTTCAATATAATTAGCAAAATCATATAAAAAAAAGAATTAGCAAAATAATAATTAGCAATATTAAAATAATAATAATAATAATATTAATATTAATATTAATAGTAATAATAATAATAATAATAATAGTAAAAGCAATAGTAATAGGAGTAATAATAATAATAATAATAATAATAATAATAATAATAATAATAATAATAATAATAGTAATTGCAATAATAATATTAAAATAAATTTTAATATTAATATTAATATTAATAATAGTAATAGTAATAGTAATAGTAATAGTAATAGTAATAGTAATAGTAATAGTAGTAATAATAGTAGTAGTAATAATAATAATAATAATAATAATAATAATAATATTAATAATAATAATAATAACAATAATAATAATATTAATGATAAAATAATCGTAATTGTAATAATAATAATTATTATAACTGTTTTAGTATCAGAGAAATAAATTAGGAACTGACTGAACTGAATTGAACTAAACTGAACTGATTGGAACTGAACTGAACTGAAATTGCAACTAAACTGAACTGAAGTGAACTGAATTGAAATGAACTGAATTGAAAATAAGCTGGGGAGAACAGACCCTTAATATTTTCATTTTTAACTTCTTATATACAGTACTTAGGGTTGCATATGATCATAACTTGTTTTATCATTTTCCTAAATATAAAGAAATATTCATTTCGATGTACTATCTTAGGGTATACACTTCAAATAATAATATTTTATAATATGTGATTTATATTGATGGTCAAAAATATATATTATTGGAAATATGAGTTCTGCTCATGAGCTATTATCATATAAATTTTTCTAATAGAACTATAACTAGTATTCGTAATATCCACTACAAGAGAATAATTAAAAAAATGGGGGAAGTAATATTTAGCTAAAAGATGAATTGTACGAGGCTTGTAACGGGGAGCTAATAAAGTTAGATGATCCTTTGCCCCTCCTTGTGGTTGTGAAATCATATGGAATCTTGTTGGATTCATTATTAAGCGTTGTTTATAAATATCAACTTTTTATAATGTTATATAACACTTTATTGGAGACATTACTGATCAAATAATGTGCATCTTGGAAACTCCGAAAAAGTAAATGGGGAATCAATGCGGGATGGTGGTACAAGAAAATACGGTTTTTTCACCATATACCCCTGACAAATTTTTTTTTGCACCATATAACCTTGCGAGTTTCCAAATTCACCATATACCCCCGACGTTTTAAAAAATACATCAAATTACCCTTATTACTAACAGTGTTAGACTTTCGTTAGTCATTAACTCCTAATCCCGCCTTCTAACCCTCATTAAGGGCCTGTTTCTCCCCGACTTATTTTTCGCCCGCCTCAATTCGGTCGGTTCGGTTGCAATCGCCCGGCCGGGGCCCAATCGGTTCGCTTCGGTTCGGTTCAATTCGCTTATGTAACACCCCGCATTTCAAAGACCGAAAAGAAAGAAATAATAATATAATTAATAGGACGATGGCGGAAACATCGTCTTCCGGAATGTCACTACTACAAGATTATTGTTTATATAACTGAGTGATAAAAACAAACATAAGTAAATACTATAAGTAAATTAATTACTTAGATTAAAATCAAAATGAGAAAACTATCTCAAACTAAAGACAAGTCTAGAACTAAAACCCTAATAGATTATTTCTCGCATCTCAACCCGAGCCCAAAATCAAAGAAAATCCCCATCAACAAAACCTGCAAAATATACAACAAATATCCACAATCAGTGGGGAGTAACTAGCAGTTCTCCCAGAACAAAAGCAATCAAAGTACGATTCAGACATAGATTAATAAGAAAGGAAATAATTAAGTCAAGTTAACTACAATATGCATTCACTTCCATATAACTCACAAATAACGCAAATGAATAATAAATAGCAAGTGAGTTGGATAAAAATAAATAAATCATCTCAAGAGTACTTTTAGAAAAATAAAAGTATAGGTAGAACTAGGGGTGTTAACGAGCCGAACCGAGACCGTACATGTCCAGGCTCGGCTCGGCTCGAGAATGATTGAGGATCAGCTCGGCTCGAGCTCGAAGCTCGTCGAGCCTCCAATATTTGGGCTCGGCTCGAGCTCGAGAGGGCAAAGTCCAAGCTCGGCTCGAGGCTCGGCTCGAAACTTGGCTCGAAAAAGTTGGGCTTAGGCCCAACCGATTAGGCCCAAGTCAATATCTAAAGCTTCACTTAGGCGGTAGGCCCAACCGTATTGGCCAAGTATGCCCAAGAAAATTGGTGAGCTTGTTCACTCACCCACCATATGCTTTTATAACTTGGTTTCCCTCTTAGCATTGCTAAGATTTCAATGTGGGACTCCATGGTTTGTTGAAGAAAAACAAATTCATCCTACCCATACTTTTATAACTTGGTTTCCCTCTTAGCATTGCTAAGTTTTCAATGTGGGACTCCATGTTTTGTTTAACTCATCCTACCCATGTTTTTATAACTTGGTTTCCCTCTTAGCATTGCTAAAATTTCAATGTGGGACTCCAGCTTTTGTTTAAGAAAAAAACTCACTCTACATATTCTTTTATAACTTGGTTTCCCTCTTGACTTCACTAAAGTTTCAATGTGGGACTTCATGTTTTATTTAAAAACTTCCAACCTTGTAACAACAAGACTCTAAGTGCATTTAAATAATCAATTATTAAATAGTTTAATTATTAAATAATGAAATATTTTAATATATACTTCATTCCTTTTGTGAAGAAAATGGAGTATAAAGTTTGTTTTCCAACCAAGGAGGTATGAAATCAAACTCTAAGTTGAGGTAAGGAGTAGTAGCTATTTATAAAGAAAATAAGATTGGTGCTTGTTTTCTTAACCAATGTGGGACTTTAGTGCCTAGTGGAGTACTATTTAAGGTCCAAGTTGGATTACATATTAAAATATAAATAGTAATGTAAATTTTATCGAACGTGTTTGCGAGCTTTCGAGCCGAACTCTATTAGGCTCAGGCTCGGCTCGTTAAGGTCTCGAGCCGATCCCGAACTCGAATCGAGCCCCTCCGAGCCGAGCTTTGACCGAGCTTTGACCGAGCCGAATCCGAATAGTTTGCGAGCCGTCCTGGCTCGTTAGCACCCCTAGGTAGAACAAGTGTCTGAGACAGAAACCGAACGCTAGTGATTCGCAAATCACTTCCTAAGGTTTGTCAGATCGCAATCTCCGTGTCGGGCCTATGGGCTTACGTTCCCCACCGCCCGTGTCTACGAATGGCCAAACTCCCGATGCCGGGTAGAACACGCATGAACTCCCCGACTCTCGGACGACAACAATTAACCTGTGTGTACCCCCTAGTTCGCAAACCAGGTGGTTGGCATGTTCTTCACCGGGGACTACATCTATCCCACCGGATGTTCTTATCTCAAAATAAAATCATAAAAATCATCAAAGTATCATTCATCTCAAAAATATTCGTCAAAAGGGATGCCACCCGGCCTTATACCCATAATTCATCAAAAGTAATTCTTCAAAAATCCTCAAAATAAATCACTTACAAATTTTCAACAAATATCTCCCACAATAAAACTTAATCATTCCCAAACATCATCAATGACAATATACTGGTTTTTACAGCAACCACACTCAATCACAAATACATCACCAATTAACTCTAAATCATATTCATTAAAAGAGTAATAACAATTAAATCATTTTATTCCATAAATCAAACCTAAACATGTGGTTACTCAAATGATGCATACTGTATACTACTGAAAATCAGCAACCCAGAATATATTAAATTATAAATTATATCTGATTTACAAGCCCTCAAACAATTTAATAGTGTATCCTCAATTTCACAACAAAAACACCATAATAATTATTAAACTAATAATTTCGAGCAGTAAAATCATACAAAAATTATCATACGACCGTAATGGCTCTACTGACATGATAAAATTTTTATTTATAATTTTCAGACTCCAAAAGTATTTTTAACAGTTAATATACAGATTCCTCAAATAAGCCATTATAATAATTAAAAATATAAACAGACGCCCAAAAATTACCAAAAATTTACATAACATGTAGAAACTCACGGAAATACATAATATTCAAAGAAATTAATTTTTATGCCCCTACAAATAATTTCCATGATTTATATACTGACAGAACCGAAATTACATGAAACAGATATATCAATTAAATAAAATAGTAAACAGTTGGAAAAAAATTATTCTAAGGCATGGAATACATACTACGCATGTTACATGATCTAATAAAAATGATTTCATCAATTTCAACAGTCGTTCAATAATTATTATGAAATTTAGCCAAAAACGCACAAAGTACTAATTAAATCAAATAAATATTAAAAATCATGCAAAAATTATTTTTCTCTACACAGTATTCACATAGAATGTGTCACGTATGTTCATGTAAAATTTCGTCAAAAATCTCATTCAAAAAGTATTTTAAATAATTCCTAGCGTAGTAATCTAATACCGAATACTACTCTAATCACTATGATTCTAGGATAACAACTAGTTACCCGGATCGTCCGGAGGAGAGCTGAGTCTAAAGAGACAATCACGAGTTAAGCATGCAATCCAAATCCTCTTCTAACCCCAAGGCATAACAAACGAGAATTGTAGCAACAAGTCACTAAGCATTTCTTCTGAACGTTGAAAACTCTTGTTTCGCACTGCTCTGTTACGACCATGATTCCCGATGATCAAAAGCTCCGATTATAAATCGCTCCGGTCATAGTGTAGAAAAAGACGTTATAAACGTTGAGTCCAAAAATGAAGACGATCCAACGGTTAGATCTCAGGCTACTGTTATTTTCGTGAAGGTGTGACAGGAAAAACCGGGTTGAAACTTCCTATTCTTTTCCTCTTCCTTTTCTCTCTTCCTTTTCTTGAAAAACGGTGGGTGATAAATGCAAATGAGGCTGAACTTCTTTGAATAAAAATCAGAATTTTATGGATGTTTAATGGTTGAAATAAAGGGTTTTAATGAAGGAGAATGATTAGGGGTTATAGGAGTTACAAAGCCTACAAAGAGTCACAAGGAAAAATAAAAAGAAAAGAAAGAAGAGGAGCTCTCCTTCTCCACTCCTTGGCAGGCTGTCAAGCCCAACACACCAACAAAAATTTCGGCCCAAATCAACAAGGGTCCATGCTTCAAAAGCTGCTACGCGATAAATCGATAAATTCTTAAATCGCGCCTAAACTTTGAAAATACTTAATAATGAAAATAATTCTAATAAATTATATTATAAATATAAATATAATGCACACATTAACACACCATATAATAAAATAATAATTCGGCTCCCAAATTATAAAGAATAAAAATCATTGATCTAGAGAAAATAATAAATTATTTATTTTTTTACGAAAAGAATATCATTTTAAAATAAACTAACACCAAAAATAAAGGGTGAAAATTACGGGTGTTACGGTTCGCTTCGGCTCCTAAATTATTATCATTACTATTAGTTATAATTTAATTCGGTTAAGTTCAATTCGGTTCATTTCGCCCGCCCAATTCGGGTCAAATTCGGTTCGGCTTTAGTTCAATTCACCCGGTCGCTTCGGTTCAATTCGGTTCAATTCGGTTCGGTTTAGTTCAATTCGGTTCGCTTCGGTTCAATTGTTTTATGCCGAAGAGAACAGGCCCTAACTCCCATAAACCCTAACCCTCTCTTACCCTAATCCTAAACTAAAACCCTAATCCTAACCACCCAACCACCACCCCTCCCCCCCCCCACCCCTGCAGCCCCAACCCCTTCCCCCACCGCCGCAGCCCCAACCACCTCCGCAGTCCCCCTCCCCACCACCCTAGCAACCCTTCTTCCCCCACCCCCCGTCCACTCAAACCCCCCTTCCACCACCCCCGGCCCCGCGGCCCCCCTTCCCACCACCACCCACAACCCCCCCCCCCCCGAGCGCTTCGAATCCCGCAGCCCCCCCCCGGCGGCCGAATCCCGCAGCCCTCCCCCCCAGCGACTTCGAATCCCGCAACCCTCCCCCCCCCCCTTCGAATCCCACGGCCCCTCCCCCACAGCACTTGAATCCACGCACCCTCCCCCACCTGTAATCCCCCGTAAATTTATGAATTTTATAAATATATTTTAATGTATAGTTATTTATATTTAAATATATTTTAGTATTTAAATGATTTATTTCTTCAAAGGTTGACTATTTAAAAGTCAAAGGAATTATCTTAATGATTTAATGAAGTCAAACATTTTATTAAGTCATGCTTTGAAAAATATTTAAAAAGGCTTAAAACACTTTTTGGATTTGGAAAAGGATTCCTAATTGGGTTTGAGGAACTCAAACACTAATTTCATCAATCATTGAACTCTAGTTTGAGCCCAATTACATTTTCCTAAGCCCACAAGGGGAAACTATATAAACCCCCAGGTTTTCCCACACAACTTTATCTTCTCTCTCCTCCTTTTTCCCCAAATATTTCGGCCCACCTCTCTTTCTCTTTCTTTTCTTTCTCTCTTCCTCTTTCCTTCGGCTCTCATATTCGGTCCTCTCCTTCGTCGACGGCGCAACACCGCTGCCACCGCTGACCACCGCCGGCGAGCCCAGCACCGCGGTCCTTGGCGTCGCGCGTCTCTCCTCTTCTTTTCTTGGTTTGATTATTTTTCTTCCTCCTCAAGTTATTTTCAATGCAAAGTTTATGTTTTTAAGATTGTTTTAATATGATTATGTTTAAAAGTTATAGTTTGATGATTTAATATTGAATCTAAGATTATATACTTTGTGTATTAAAGAAATAAAAATTCAGATTTTACATATTAGGTTTGAATTGGATTTTTAATTATCAAAGCATGAATTTTTAGGGTTTTAAAGGTTGGAAAATCATAGTAGTATATTATAGTTCATGAAATTGTTTATTTTTATGATTTTAAATATGTTTAAGTAAGTTTAAAAAGAGTTTTACTATGTTATATGTTGCTGGAAATTTAAAGAGAGTATTGATGATGGAGTTTTATGATTTAAACATGGGTTTTTGAGAGTTTTGACAACTAGTGTAGTAGTACTATACTAGGAGGTTTTAACAATCAAGTTTTAATGATGGGAAAGGTTTTTGAACACTTTTAGGAAGGGTTTGAAATATTTTATTATTGCTGTAAATTTATAAGGGATTGATTGTGGATTTTTATTGGTTGTTTTAGGCGGATAATTCTCTTTTGGCGACTTTTAAGGTTGTAAAAGTGGCCTCTCAATTTGTCTACACAAGGTACGTACATACCTATGTGTTGAATGGATTAGTATCATGATTTTAAGGATGAGAATTATGTAGTATCATGTATAGGAACTATTGTTAGTTCATATGTGATTTTGATTAAAGTTAGATTTGCATGTTTTATGCCGTTGAGTGAAACATGTTGATTATGATGATTATATTATGTTTGTATGGAAGATTGATGCAAGCATAGAGGATTTGGGAACTTTATATTATTAATTCACATGGGGGATTAATATATATATATATATATATATATATATATATATATATATATATATATATATATATATATATATATATATATATATATTGGTTTGGATCATGATTGATCATGGTGTTCCCTTTTTATTATTTAACTGTTTTATAAGGACCGATGGCCTTATTTGGTAAGTTGATATTTTATACCTATGAAAAGTTGGTTGGTTGTTGACTAGGTTCAACAAATAAAGGAAGATTGGATTAAAGTTGGAATTAATCTTGGATTGTTAAGTTGTTGTTGATCACTTATCTAATCCTAAGATAAAAATGGAAGTCTATGATTGTTTGATGATTATATTAATTGTATTGATTGTGAGTTATAACAAGCAATAAATTATTAATCATGTGGTAGCCCATGACTTTTCCTGGGACCGGATTGATCACTGTGTCCTATTTTTATTTAAAAGGTTCCTCGATATCGTAGGTCATGGGAATACGGAGTCGCGCCCGTATTTCGTCTACCAAAGGGAAGGCTAGTTTAGTCAGACAACTCGTTCCATTGACTATTCCATCTAAAGTAATTAAAATGTTGGTTGTGAAGTTTAGTTCAGTAAATGTTATCTGCAAGGTTATTATATTATTATTTATTCCTGCTTATCATACATTAGTATCATGTTAGGATTATTTATTTGTTATTATGTAGTACTCGCCTTGCCGATTACGTACTTTTGTGTGTATGTTGATCATAGCTATGCCTTATTGATCCCGTGATGACCCTTTTGGTGAGCAACTCTGGGGATCAATAGTGCATTGTCCATCTACAGTTTGAAGATGATGCATCATGGGTTCCGGATTGGAGAGCTTGTGTAGATTATTTATCATACTGGGTTTTATACTTTTCGTAGTTGACTTTGACTATTGTCGCCGACTTTGACTTTTGTTGGTTTGACTTTTAAAGTTGACTTTGTGGTTGACTAAGTTTTATTTATAAAGTTTATTTATTATGTTTTCCGCTGCAAATTTCTGAATAAGCCGATATGTTTTCACACGGGCGATAATAGTTTGATGATTCTCTAAGTTTTATATTAAAAAGGTATTTTAAAAAAGAGAGAATTGTCGGGGTGTTACACTCCACCCCCCCTTCGAATCCTGCAGCCAACATCCCTCCCCACTCCTTCGAAAACCCCCAAAAAATTACAAAATTAATCCGGGCTTGATTCAACATTCCAATTCTTGGTTCGAAAAACCTATGTTGGATCCCGGGGCACGATTTAATCCGGGCTTGATTCAACATTCTAATTTTTGGTTCGAAAAACCTCATCGATCCGGGCACGATTGGTTGACGGGATTCGAAGGGGTGGGGGGGGGGGGTTGCGGGATTCGAAGGGGGTGGGGGGAGGGGGGTCATGGATTCGAGGGGGAGGGAGGGCCTGGGATTCGAAGGGTGGGGGAGGGGGGCCGCGGATTCGAAAGGGTGGTGGGGAGTGGAGCTGCGGGGTGGAGGAGGGGGGTTGCGGGGGTGGTGGGGAGGGGCTGCAGGTGGTGGTGGGGCGATGGACGGAAGGGGTAAGGGTGGGGGAGAGGTGGTGGTTGGGTGTTTAAGGTTAATTAGGGGTTAGGGTTAGGGTTAGGGATATAGGGAGTTAGTGATTTAATTAGGGTTAGGGGGGATTAAGGGTTAATGACTAACCTGACGTTAACGCCGTTAGTCATTAAGGGCAAGTGGATGTATTTTTAAAAAGTGGAGGGTATATGGTGAATTTCAAACTTGCAAGGGTATTTGGTGCAAAAAAAATTTTGTTAGGGGTATATGGTGAAAAAACCGTAGAAAATAACTACAAAAAAGTCTTATTTTCCTCTAGTTTTTCAAAATTGTATCATATGACTTGGTTTGGTTTTGAAAATAATATTTTTAAGCCATGACTTAGGCCCCGTTCTTTTGGAGTGAGAGAAATCGAACCAAGTGAAACCGAACCGATCAATCGAATCAAATCGAACCGAATCAACTTAAACCGAACCGAATCAACCGAAAGTGAACCAACCGAACCAAGTGAATCGAACGTGAAAATAAGTCCAAAAGAACAGAATAATACTTTTCGGATAAGGAACACACCAATCACATTTATGTCCTTGGTAATGGTAGTAATATTAAAGAACTTTAGGACATAAATGTAACCCTACTAATTTCAAACCTCTAATACCAAAAACTTCTACTGTTTGGTAAAGAGAGGTTTGGGGAAAAATTAGAGGTTTGAACTCATATTAGAGGATTTGACTACTAATCCTTTAATTGGGGTGTTTGGTAAAGACATGTTTGAAATAACTTTTTGAGCTCTTTTTGAAAAAGTTGGGGAATGAGCTTTTTGATATTAGAGGTTTGAGAATGAGTGGGGAAATTACATTTATATCCTAAAAATATTTAAAATTACTACCCTTATCTACATATTTCACAAATTAAAAACCGTCAATTATTCTGTCAAGTCTCCGTTGGATTGTTGGTAATGGGGCTAATATCAGCTTTTGGTTTGATAATTGGGTTTACCCTTTTCCGCTCTCCGATGTGGTGGAGATGCCCGGCAGTGATGACCATCGTAGTGTGGAGTCTTGTCTTAATGATTCTAAGCAATGGGATTTGTCTCTGTTTTGGGTAGTTTATTAGTCTCTCCTAAGTTACTATGGATATTTCTAATATCTTTATTCCGTTTTCTCATATTGAGGATAAGTTAATTTGGGGGCTTTCTCCCGATGGTGTTTATTCCGTTAAGTCGGGTGCGAGGCTCGCTCAAGGGATTGGGATTAAGTCCCCGATAAAGTCAAGTTTATTTGGATTTGGGAGTTGCCTATTCCCCCTAAAATTAAGTTTTTTCTTTGGAAAATTTGTCCGGATGGTCTCCCTACCAAAGCTAGACTTGAGAAGAGTCATGTGTTCTCGCCTTAAGAATGTGTTCTTTGTAATTTTCATTGTGAAGATGCAAAGCATATTTTATTTGATTGCCCCTTCTCTCGGGATGTGAGTTTCTCTCTATTCAACTCGATAGTTGGCCCCGTATCCCGCAGTTTGATACTTCTAGTAACATTGTAGAATCGCTTTTGTTCTATTAAATCTTCTATAGGTGCTTGGAGATTTTAGTAAATTAGCCTTTATTTGGTGGCATATTTGGTTTGCTCGTAATAAGGTCATTTTTAATGATGAAGGGGCTTCCTTCTTTAAAGTAGTTGCAAAGCCTATTAAGAAATTTGCTTCCGATTGGTCCGCTTTCCATCATAATGAAGATAAGCTTTTGATTGCGGGGCAATGGCAACCAAAGGCCCCTTTTTTCTCCCCTGGTCTTGTAAGAGAGGTTTGGTGATCCCCTCCTCAGGAGGGGGTTGCTAAAATAAATTTTTATGGGTCCGAGCTTTCTAATGGGAAAGCTTCTTTCGGCTTCATTATTCGTGATAGTAAAGGGGATGTTTTAGTTATGGGGGCTAAAAGTCTCCATAATTCTTCCTCTATTTTGTTGGCGTAAGCATGGGGTATTAGAGAAGGCATCGGGCGGCGGTGTTTTTGGGTATCAACAAAATTCATGTTGAAGGAGATAACTTAGTTGTCATCAACTCTCTCGAGAAACTTTGGAAAATCCCTTGGGAAATTAATGTTTTGATTTGTGATGCAAAAGTAGATCTGAGGCGCTTTGAGGAGGTGCACATCTCGCATTGCTTTAGGGAGGGTAATCAGGCTGCGGACTTCTTGGCGCACAAGGGTCATTCACGGGCTACTCTTCACTACTGGTTTGAAGTTCTTGATAGGGATCTTCTTACCATCATCCGCAAGGATGCTTTAGGCTGGTCTTTTCCTAGAGATTAGCTTAGCTTTTATTTCCTTACTAAAAAAAACGTCAATTATTTCTCTGTTGTTTTGTCAGCTTCTCCATTCGACTCTTGTTCAACTATGGAAAAGGTGAATTCCTTCTACTGCATCTCGTTATCTTTATTAGAGTTGTTAATTTTTTTTCTTCTTGTACATCTGATTGAGTTACCTATCAATTATCATGAGTCTCGTTAATTTTTTCTTTCCATGTGCTTCTCTCTTCTACCATTTGTTGTTTATTTTTGTAAATGTTATTTAGGGGTTGATCTTTTAGGCTCATAAGATTTTATTCTTTTCGTAATTTTTTTTGTTAATCTTGCCTTAGTCCTGTCTTTCAATCTCTGGATTTTTTTACCAAACATATTTATTATATAAATAATATAAAGTACAATAATGGATTTTTCCATATGCTTATTAATATCTTTGCAAATTATCAACTCATAAATTTGAATATTTAAAAAATTTAGAATAATATTGAATATTTTAGCAATGGTTTAATTAAATTATTACATATTAGTATGTCCTATTCGTACATATTTATTTTACAAACAACAAAAAGTACAAGAGTGAAAATTATGTCAATGTCCTTATTGGTCATTTTACACAATCAATTAAGAATCGCCTATCGCCTATCTACCAAACACCTTTATACAAACATCTAATGAATCGGTAATCAATCGCCTAATACTATCGCCTAACTACTATTCGCTAATTGCCAAACAGAGCCTTCTCCCTCCAACTTTTCTAAAAAGAGCTTTTTGAATCCATAAAGTTATTTCAAACCTCTCTTTACCAAATACCCAAATTGGAGGATTGACTAGTCAAATCCTCTAATATGAGCTCAACCTCTAATTTTACCCCAAACCTGTCTTTACCGTACCAAACAGGCCTATATATATTTGTGGACTATGGTAAAGCTTTGTAAACTTGTTGCTGGAAAATAATTAATTAGCTACAAATTGTTGGAAAACTAACTTATAAATGACTAAAATATGTGGTACAAAATTGTTGAAAACCAATACATAGTTCTCATAAAACTAGAACATACAAAGAGTCCAAATGTCCAAAGTAAAATAAAAAAGACTTGCAATACACATGAGTAAGCTCTAGCCTCTATGTCCCCGAACTTTCAAATAAAAAAGCCTTTCAAAATAGATATAAACTTATTTTTTAAAAACAATTTATCTAGATAGTTTTGTGGTTTATGGTGCGGTTTAGTTTTTACAAAGGTTCAAACCGCGGTTTGCTTGAAATCACAAACTAACCCACAATTTTAAAACCATAAACCAACCCGAACTACTAAAAACGATTTGGTGTGGTCCAAACCATACTCTAAACAATCCTATCTGTAGAATAGATAAACATCAATTAACTCTTCGTCTATTTTCGCTAATGTTAAGTTTGGAAAGTAAAGCAAATTAAAGATAGAAAAAATATGATATCCATTAACTCATCAAGTCTCAAATATATACATACAAGTTAGATTCCTAATAAAACATAATCAACAATATCTGACCAAAAATTAGCATATAAACAAGGCTCAATTTCAAGGTCCAAACCATTTTTCTGTAACTTATCACGTGATTAATTCCAAATTATTCTTTCCCTTCTGAGACATAACGTTTCTACACCCTTGAAGATTGTCATTTAAGACTGTGGAGTATTTAACATGCAATACATACATTATTTACAATTAACATGCAATACATACATTATTTACAATTGCAAGAATACATGTGATGCATATACTTGAGTACTACCAAGGACCTCGGTCGAATGATATAGCCTTCCTATCTCCCATACTGTAGAGGCCAGCCGTTCAAATCTCAGTGGAAGATAATTTCAATATTGTTGGGGGAGGGGGGTTTAGGGGCTTGTTGGGCCTACGGGTGAGTGGCACATGCGAGCACTTGACAGAAATTCATCTTACCACTAGCTTCCGAAAGTGCCCAAAAAAATATATATACTTGAGTACTTGAGGTTGAGGTGGTGGAAGTAGTGACATCGCAATTCGCACCTCATATCCCCGGGCCAGGATCAAACCTCATGGATTCATTCGAGGATTTCCCTTATCCTCCCCAAATGAGTCCCCTTCATCTTACCTTAATATATACTAAATTAATTAGCACCATGATTACATCTAGTATTAGTTTGAGGCTTTGAGCAAGAACGTGGATACTGCCTAGACCGATATCGTAAGAGGGAGAAGATCGGGAAGTTTCATATAGTGTTGTAGTTCTAGTTATTTTTTTAATAAAAATCGATAAGAATTGTAGAAATTGATAACTTGGGCAGTTTTTTTTGTTTTATTTTTTAAAATTGAAGAGTTAGTTTTCTTTTTCTTTTTTTTTCCCTTTTTCTATTTTTCGATGGCCCCACCCCCGTTGTCTTATAGAATGTAGATATATATACTTGAGTACTTGACCAATTAAAACTTATATGTTCCACGAGTTAGGCATATAATGTATCATAAAAATTCAACAAAAACACTTATAAAATATTTTTAAATACAAACAAAATATTTATAATGAGAAAGGAGGACTTCGAACCTAATACCTAATTTAATCACTTGAACATGACTATACACCCACAAACCTTCATATTTTATGTTGAATTCAAAGGAGGGAAAATAGCTACACATCATCTAGGAATTAAATATAGTTAGAATTTGATTTGATTATTTTATATTTCAACAAACTTTCACCTAAAGAGAGAGCTGAATCTTAAGATTCTTCCATAATATACTCCTATTTTCCCTATAAAAAAAAAACTCCTATTTAAACAGGTCAAAATTTAATCTCCTGATTTTCCTGGGCCCCTTTACGTATGGCGTGTTCCATGGATACCACTGTTAATTTAGTTATTCTTCACTAACCCCAAAGATTTTGTTACCTCTAATAAATTTAATTAACCCGGAATAGCCGGTTTCAGTTTTAATCCCCATGTGTTTTCTGCACTATGTGACCGGATATCATGGGTTTCCCGCCACTATTTTCCCGGCCCCATTTTCTCTCTCCTCCCCCTACCGACGGTTTTTTGCCCATCTCTTATATTTAACCACTGACACAAATTAACTAGTGATATTAAATCAATGTTATTTTATTGAGTGATATCATCATAAATCACCCATCTTTTTCATATAATAAAGTAGTATATCATAATGGGTCCAAATTTTAGTTGCAAAAGTGGTTATAGATCATCCACAAATGGGTATTTGGCGAGTACATTGTTCTCCTCATGTAAGACCATATTTTTTTTTTTTCCTTGTTAGAATATACTTTTTATTATTATATTTATTATCTTAATTATATTTAATGTTTTTGGTTGATATAATTTTTGTCCCTTAATGTTTTGTAATTTTCTACTTATTGACTTATAAGGAACTTATTAAATGTTAAGATTTATTACCTAATCAAGGAGGCCCCTTTTCTTGTTGTCTAATCAAAAGTAGGGTTATTTGAATTCTTGATAGGATTACTTTCTTCAAATTTATCAGCTTATTTGGAGCTCATCATTTTGGAGCTCAATCTCTTGAGGAAAAGATGAACATTTAAAAAAGAAATGTATCCCATCAAGAAGTTTGATCAAATAAATTCAAAAATGAGATTTGAGAAGGAAGAAATGGAGATTAATCAACCCACAAAAATATTGGTTGGAATTCGATTCGACACTTAAAGCAAAACTTCACAGTTGAGCCATTGTTAAGGTTGCTGAGCTTCATGATCATGTTGCCAGCTGTTCATGTTTGCTTAGAAGTCCAGGTACAACTTTTTAGCTATGTAGCACGGAAATGGTTGGGGTTAAAATTGCGTCTTTTATATCATTGAAATTCTTATTATAATAATATTCATATATATTGTAGAATGATGCATCAAAGGAGAAAATATTGTTGGATGATTATCTAGAAATATACAGAACATGTGATATTAAGAAGGTAGTGTCCCCTGTTTCATTTTCTCTGTTTTTCCCTGTTTTTTTATTTATTGATAAATGTTTAAGAAAATAGGAAAATAATAACTTCATATAATTTATGTTATGTATAAATAATTTTCAGGTGAAGCTTAGTGGAAAGATATTGACAGGAAAATCAATAAGAAAAACCCTTGTAAAACAGGCAAAAGGAGTGTACAGCTGCTGCTGTAATTGTTAAAATAACCAAACCTGGTTCAATTGGGCAATATTTGCTTCACTTAAGGAATAAAATCATAATAATTTGTATATTTCAATTTTTTAAGTTTTATGGTTCTGTCTAATTAATGTAAACAGTTAATTCATTTTCAGGGTAAGAGTGTCAACTGCTAAATATTGTACCAAAACATTTGCCTTCAAACTGAAATTTTCACTATACATAATGGCAAAGTAATTTTTCAAAGGCTCTCCAATGATCATGCAACAGGTTTTTTTTTTTTTTTCTATAACTTCCTAAAAATTCTTTAAATTTTCTCACCTTTAGGTGTTACTATATGCTAAAGTATCTGTAAATTCATGTACTTTGTGCTAGGGCTTCAAGAAGATCCAAGGCCAAGCTCGATAAATCCGAGAAAACCGGTGGAGAATCGTCGAATTTGGTGACTCCAGAAGTATCAGAAATGGATTCAAATGGTCCTAAATTGAACTGCCAGAACTCAGAATCTGAATCAGCTGATTATAATGAAGAACTTGTAAAAGTAGAAACAAGTGTCCTATTGTTGAGAGGTAAAAGAAGACTCTCCTTTAAGAGCAGTGGGTATCAATAGCACAGAGAATATATCGGAGCAGAAACCCGGTTGGCCTTGGCTTCAAAGATCTAGCCTTCCTACTACAGAATGCGAAGTAGATTCTAGGAAAATGTCAGAAGTTCAATGGGTAGATGAACTTCCCTGGATCGTTCACCACCCGATACTCCCTCAAAGTCGTAGTAGTAGTAATAAGAGTCTTGGCGATTCTTCTTCACCAAGTCGGAGAGTCCCCTTGGAAGAGAAAATGATACCCTAGTAATGGAATGTTAGTAGGAAAAGTAGTAATTCGCTCTGAAGGGAGTCACTTGATCAAGAACCCGGGCTTCCATTTGGAATTGAATTTTTGGATTTCACTCTGGTTCAGCTACGAGGTTTTAAGACACGCGACATCAAATTTCTCTGCAGGTAAAATAAATACATTCTTGTTTTCCCTCTTGATGTATAAAAGAAAAGGCTCTGCAATCTGAACTGTTTTTACTGATTGATACTGATTTTTTGCTGATGAAAACTGTACTTAGTGCAGAGAACTTAATAGGTAAAGGAGGTTGTAGCCAAGTTTACAAAGGAAACTTTTCTTGATGGTAAGGGAAGTGGCTGTTATTCTAAGATCAAGGAAATAAGGCTGGAAAGATTTCTCTCTAGAAGTTAATATCATGTCTTCTTTGGAGACATAAAAACATTACAACATTAATAGGTATATACATGAACAATAGTGAGCTAATTTCTGTGTATGAGTTTATGTCCAAAGGAAGCTTAAGAAGACAATTTACATGAGTAACTCTCGCGTACACGCTATTTGCTTATCACTTCCTTACAACATCTATTATAGACGTATGTCGAAATTAATCAAGATTTTAGTGTGTGATATATTTAGTTTCAATTCTTGTAACAGCTGATAACAAGGAAAAAATCAGCATTATCATGGGATGCGAGGTTTAGAGCAGCAGGTTGATAGGATAGCCCTTGTTCTTTACACCAAGGATGTTCAAGGCTTGTTATTCATAGAGATGTCAAAAATTCCAATATTCTTTTGTCTTGAACAACTTGAGACATCAGGTAACTATCACAAGTACTATATTTTGAGATTTTATTAGATATCAAAATCTGATCATATGTTTTCAGCAATAATACATCAATAATAATGCATGAACTTTATTTTAGGACAAATTTTGGAGTGCAGTTGTCACGATTTGGGCAGGGTATGGGGTCCGAATTCGTCAAGCTGTGAGACCTACACTGATGTGGGTGGGGCACATTTGGGTATTTAGCACCCGGAATATTTCACTGTACGGCAAGGTCACCGACAAGCTCGATGTATACTCGTTTGGAGTGGTTTGCTTGAACAGTCCCAAAGAAGACCCAGCTTAATTCCCTCCAAAGGCCAAGAGAGTTTGGTCATGTGGGTAAGTATGTATAAGTTAACACGCCTCCTAGTTTCTTTTTAATCGCTTATATTTTTAATTCACGAAAACTTTGATTGATGATTTGATTCTTATATAAAAAAAAATATTACTATATAGCAATGTGCTAAGCATTCTGACGACGTACAAAGGTATCCATAATAACATCAAATTTTTGCAGTAATTTTAAATTAAAGTTAAATAAGAGATAATAAGGACTAAAAACATCTTTAAATCATAGCAACACAATATATCACCTTAAAGAAAACAAAAAAAGAATAATACGTATATACACTAGCTCAGAGAATTATAGTGTAATTCTTTGCTGTATAAATTATTGCCCTTTTCCTTGAAACACTGTTTCTATTCACATCATATTTTTTTCGCTCAAGGGCGAAAAAGGTCAGCGCGTTCCTGCATACTTAATCTTTTTACGTAATAGGGAACATGTGCTTCCATGAATGTAATTGACGGACGCAACTGTTCTTTGTCAGAGATTATTCAGTTTTATTGTAGGTTTAATTAGAATGTAATTTTTTAATTTATACTTGTAAAATATTTTTGGTGAATTCAGGCAAAACCAATGCTATACAAAGTGGTAAGCTAATTAACGAAATATTAGATCCGAGTCAGCAGCAAAGGAAGTACTCTCTTAAAATGCAAAGAATGGTCCTTGCAGCTACCCCCTTGCTTGACAAGGGCAACTAGGCTTGTCCTAATATGCACTAAGGCTTGTAAAAGCCCACAAAGGGTAGCACATCTTTATTTTCTTTACACTAAAAGAACAAGCATGTGAGGTTTGTCCCAATGAAAAACCCAAAAGAAAAACATAGGCGAAAGCCGGCAATTCTTCCATTACGTTGTTCACTGGCCACCTCAAAGGCCTTAGAACTGTATACACCTAAGCCAGTTCTTTTGAAGATATATAATCACATTTTATCATATATAGCTGCACATTACGCCCCAATCATTATTCTCACTTTTTGTTCTTCGCAGGTAAATTTCACCAAGCAGAAATGAACTCCACCCTAAACCCCCATCGCACCATTTTCTATTTTTTTTATTTATTTTTTGCACCCTCTTACTCACCTCTTAACAGAATTCTCCATTTTTTTTCACTTTTTGCCTTTACTTTGGATCTAGTGAAAAGAAACCTATGGACAATGTGAAGTCAGAAATAAGGATAATAAAGAGGGCCTGTATTAGACGTAAATAATTTTAGGTCATGGTAACTTATCGCATTTAAGTCTGGGCAGGGTGGGGGTCGCATTGAATACTCAAAAGTTTTCGGTGATTTTAAATCGTAGTTTTTGGTGTGGTTAAATTTATATTTCCAAACTTATGAGAAGTAAATTGTAATATTGAAGGCTCATTTAGTTCATCGCCATTTTGTAAAGATTCCCCTGTTTAATATATACCAAGCAATTGCGTCTTAATAATTTAAAAAAAAAAAGTTTAAAAAAAAATGTAACTACCCAATTAATTAAACATATACAAAAAGGACAACAAAAAGAAAAATGAGATATACTTTACTATGTTAGTTACTTCCTCTCAACTAAATTTTTAAGAAAATTAGCAATTTCTTGATGATAGCATAAACTCACTAAAAATTTCAAAATTCAACTTAGATAGTTGTAATTAGCAATTAATTCAATTTTCCACGCCGCATCATCGCTACGTATATTACAAAGGCTATCAGAAGAAATATATAGTAGGGGTGATTGGTGAATCCAATAACAAGCCATCTACATTATTTACTACTATGTTGCCTGAAAATTCTCATTAACCTTAAGCAGTAACATATTACGTCAATCGGGATTCCATAACCGTATGCAATTCTCAATAAAGCCTTTATTAATGCACGTAAGAATAACCATTGTAGAGAGTTTTTTCCATTTCAAAGTCTCGTTTGACGAGTAGCAGTTAGTTATTAATTGGTTCACATAACTGTTTCCACTTATCACCAGTTGATATTTCAATTCCTGGTAACTATTCACAAAGATGTTTCATGATGCATTGATGCAATAGTTGTACATAGTATACTAATATATGATATGTTTGGGAAATTTTTTCTTGAGATACTAAAACTTTTGTAAAAGGATGAAACAATGGAGAGGCATAGGCAAAGTCTTCCATGTATATGATGAGCAAGTTAGCTAAAGGAGAGAACGTCATAGATTAATGACGACGAGATTCTCCATCATAAAACTCACCAAAAGGGGATAAGAAATCACACTTAAGCTCCTGCACTCCTCGATGAGAAGATGACTACACAACGACGTCGTGGCAAGTAGTGGAGAACGGAGCAACAGCCCTCATACTCTTCAGGGACTACCTAACTGGAAGATGCAGGAGATCTTCCAGTTTCCATTAGCCTCTTAATTTAATTTCATTACCTCTAGAGTCTCTTTGTGCAGTTTTAGGAAATTAGTGAGAGAGGAAGGTTATATATATATATTATATTAAGTTGTTATTATTGCTATATATATATATATATATATATATATATATATATGATATTATATATATACTTTGCACTCTCTCGCAAAATAGTTGGATTGATATAAAAGAAAAATGTGGTGGTTTGGGCATGGTTGTGGTATCCTATACATTACTTTGTATCTTATAACTTTGATACTGCATTGTTTAATTGTTTAGAGCCAGAGTTTTGATTTTGCATAATAGAATCTGCTACAACTCCCAACTTTTGTTTATATCAATACAACTCACAACAGCAAGCCTTCTAACTTTTAAAGTGGTCCTTCCTGCACGATCTTACAAACCTTAATTCACTTTACTTTCCTTATGATGTAGGAATAAACTTTTTATTGGCTTTTAGATAATCTAAATAAAGCCTAATTAGATGAGTCATGCGCTTTTCTTTAAACCGATTTAGCAAACTAGTAAAGCTAAAAGAACGCTCTAGGAAAAGAGACTCCCAAAGTTGGGACCGAAGAGAGATAATTAAAAGTTAAGACCTTTTAAAACAAAGCTAACATATTTGAAACTCGCTAGTGTTAATTTTTCTTATAATTTATGTTATGCTTTTTTTTTTATTTGGAGGTAACCAAAAGTATGTTTGTAAGGTAGCATCTAATTTTGTTTTTTCTATGAATTATTCTTGGATTTCTTGTTTTTCTACACATTACCTTCTTACTTTTCAAAATTATAGTAGTACCCATAAACATTAAATTCTACCTACATCGTGAATTCTTTTTAACGTGGTTGAAAATATATCATTACGAATAAGTCATATGACATATACAATAATAATTGGGTGATCTAAAGATGTATGATATTAAAGTAATGTAACTAATTAATTTCGGGCATACCGTCAGGTGAGGAGAGTTCAGAACTCTCCACTACTTCAAGCCTCGACACGAGCAGCCGTATTTCTCGAAGGTTCTCAGCATCTTCCGAGCGGAGACCTTCACAATGTGATTACGTGGATATAAATTCGCCCTGCCACTTAACAATAAAAAAACCTAACCCTCATGGATCCACACATCATCTTCCAAATTATTAACAGCATTTAAAATAAAGAAAACTAATACAAAGATGCAGTAAGAACCCACCAAACGTAAGAAAAAACTCACATGGAGTTAATAAAAGAAAAGCAAAGGGTACATAAAGATAATAACCTTAAAAATTTAGGCAAGTTGGAAATAGTCTAATTTCCTCTAGACTATTTCCGCTCCAATAGCAAGGTGTACCAGAAACCCGGATAGAGAAATTGGAGGGAGCAGGGAGAGAGGCGGCAGCCAGGGGAGAGATGCTTACCTACATCTAGGGGTCGAATGATTAGTTCGTGAAATGGGGCCAGCGAATGCATTTAGAAAGCTTTCTTTGCTCTGTAACCTGCCTTGGGCTCAAGGCCCTCTGCCACAGTTCTGGATCTGGCCGAGATCAACTGATACATTGTTACAGCAGCCAAGCTTTTCAAGCTCGTTCGAAAAGCTCGCGAACGTGCCTCGAGTTATTTTTTAGTTAGAAAAATATAAAATAGTATTATTATTCATTAGGACAAAAGGCAAAACACTAAAAATATATCATATACTAAAACAGGGAAAAATATATACAAACTGTGGCATATTCTTCCAGCCTCAACGAGTTCGTAGTCTCGAGCCCTCAAACCAGCACGAGCTCAAACAGCCGCAGCTGAAGCTCAAGGTATTCTCATGATACGAGCCCGGAAATAGCTCTGCTGTGAAGGTTGCATGAGCTCTCGAGCCTCGAGCTGGTTTCTGCTTTGAGCTTTCAATCCCCAGCTCGAGCCAAGCCTAACAGCTCACTCCGGCTCGGCTCGGCTCATTCCTCACCCCTACCTGCTATCAGTAACCTTATTCGGTAAAGTACATTTCTTCCTTTGTTTAGACTTGTATATAAACATATTTGTTCAATTTTACACCGCAAAATGCTAGAGAGAATTTTTAAAAACGCATCGCAAATACAAAATCAATGTAATCTTTTAGCAAAGAAGCCGAATAAATGGGAATTGTAATGCGCTTTTATAATTAAAAAAGCAAAGTGAGCGATAGCATTGAAAAACTACTTCAGATTTTGTTAAACCGATTTGAACGGCAAAAAGTCATCCGCTGGGTCAAACTAGGTATTATAGGCTTATTTTAGATGGATGAACTTATTAATTAATTCGACATGGGGACGTGAGTCGTAGCATGAATTTCGGTTTTTTATAAATATAGCAATTGTGAAGAACTTAGACTTGTGGTAAGAGGAGGAGATTGGCTCGGTCACGAACATCCATCGTAAAAATTGGTGGTTGGGCCGGTCACCGGAATTATCCATCTAAAATTGGTGGTCGCCGATCTCTTTCACCCGGTGATAGAGATTACATGCGCCGTCAGTCCCAGAGGCTCAGACAAAGAATGCATGAAAGTAAATTGAGGCTATACCACCATTGGAGCCACAACGAAACCTACTCAATCCTTTGAACAAAACAACACAAAATCTTTCAAGACCGCGGAAGATCACCGCCATTTTGAACCCAACTCATGGCTAATTAATTAGTAGCTTGATTAGATTTTCATAGCGTGCTGATTACCCAACCTTGACAAACCATCTTTAGGCATTCCTGTATCAAGAAGTGAAACATGTGGACACCATCAAATAAAGTTTATGGATTAGTTATTCGGGATTGATTGCTGAGTGTTGGGAAGTGGATCACCTTTCAAAGATTATCAGAAAGCCTTTCATTTAATGTGCAGACAGTCATAAGCACCTTG